>JASUUH010000095.1:3000000-3218210 GCA_030449925.1 Citropsis articulata | reverse complement strand
AGTTTGTCAGTGGCAATCACATAGAGTAAGCCTGGGATGTTTCAAATTTACCATTTATATCATCAACTGAGATGGGACCAGGATGCAACACAACTGCGGCCTGAATATCATGAGAACTTGCCAATTTTGCAGCTACAACGCCTGATACAAATATGCAAGCAGTGAAATCATGTTAAAGAGAAAAGTAAGATTAAAGAGAGTGACAGAAGCTAACCTCCCCAGCAAAAACCTGCGGCCCCTATGGCAGATACACCTTTACTTTTCAAAGCAGCAATTACTGATTTGGCATCTGCATAACCTTTGTCCTAGAAGGAAAAAATTTATTAATTAAGCTTTATTTAGCTTAAGGAAGGCTACAATAAGCCCTTTTATTCTCACATAAATGCACAAACTGTGCCAATACAGTAACAAACTAACCGTGTTATGAATTTTTCTCCACGCCTCTCGATCAAACTGAGGGTTGTTCAGATCAACAATAGGGTCGCCATAAAAGAAATCAGGAGCCACAACTAAGAATCCAGCACCGGCAACTTTGTCAGCAAGTTTCCTGTACATATATAGCCAGATGTGGGCACACATATAATCCAAGGAACCAGAAACTACTGATCTGTGCATGCATAAATAATTTTAAAAGATTTATACTAGGCTTACAGAGTTGAGATATAAAATTCGTATCCCGATTGATGTGGACATTTGACTTGTCAATCAATGATAATTAACAGATTCAACTAAAACCTAGGTGACACATCACGAATAGAGATATAAACAGAAGCTACTTCAATAACATACCTGAAAAGAGGAGCTTCATACCCTGCAAAGTTCCAAAAGAACGCATTAAATTTAATATCCTACTTCTTAATCAAATGTTTCTAAGTCTTAGATGATGACTAAGTGGGGAAAATATTTAAGAAGCAAAGATTATGGGTTGTTACCAAAACGTCAGAAATGAGAAGAATAGCAGACTTGGAATCAGGAGGACCAGACCCGGTCACATAAGTGTTGAGGCCACCGAGTTGCTGTACAGTCCCAGCTCCACAACCCGAACCCGGGCTCAGCTTTGGTGGGTTCTCAAAGCACTGTGAGCCTGACATATTCAAACCCAAATTCGATAACGGAATTAACTGTATTACCTTCGGAAGAAATTGAGGGAATCTGATTACTCCCAGGAGAGTGGAGAGAATGTATAATTAATTGAGTTGGAAGTGAGCTGAGCTTAGCAACCAACGATTTAACGTCACTGCTTTCGTCAAATGAGGCTGTAATTTTCAGCCCAATTCCACAAATGTTGGGCCAATTGTACATCTCAAGTCCTTGCTAATGTTGCTCCATGATTCTGCCTTGTATAAATAATTTTCATTCCCAATCACAAATCCTTTGATTATTACCTGAACTTTTTTTACCCTTTAACATGTAAAATATGATTAAAAAAATGCAATTTAAATAATTAATAAGTTGAGATGGGGTGAATGAATCCTAATTCTAAAATGCAAGAAAATTTGAATAAGAAAAATTGCGTGGTACATGAAAGTCGGAATTGACTGTTTTTATCTATTTATCATGTTTAATTCATAAAGTAATTACACGGCATGTTTTTCAACAAAATTTATACAAATTTATATTTGCAGATTTATACTAAAATCACATAATTTCAAATATCTAATAATTAATAAATTAATAACACTATATTTATTTTTTAAAAAAGTTAATACATTTAATCTAAGTCCACTTTGATTTACCAAAGAGCCCTAGGGCACTTTTGTAGTTGCATGTTTAATTTAAACATAATCATGCAAACTATTTTTAAGGTAGGTATTATCACGTACAATGAATGAATTTTAGAATAGATAATATAATTAATTAATACGTTTATGATGTATATAATTAAATTTACTCAAGTCGTTAATAATAGTTTTTTTTAATTATACGGGACTAATGCTCATATTACAACTCATATTATATGAGATTTACAACTGATATTTATAATCAGATAACTACTAAGAATAGTTTATATTAATTTTTATATAACATTACCTAAATTTTACCCTCTCAAATATTCAAAGAAGATATATTTACTGCACTCACAATATTAATTTTTATATAATACTATTTAATTTGAGTAATAATCTGATATTTCTTAGTCTGTTGATGTAATGATAATTCGTTGGTTGAATGAAAATATAAAATAATATAAATAAATCGTATGAATGAGAGATATTTAATTATGCGATGAATTAATGTCGCGTCAATTTGTGCAAATAAATTTATCTGAATTTGTATGTATCAATCAATTTAATTTTTATATAATACTATTAAAATTTTATCATTTTAAATATTACCATTACTTAACTCATTTAAGTTTGTAACACCCTCCCTCCTCCCCCCTCCTTTTTCACGTTTGTGAGTGCAGGTCCTAGCTAATAATAATTTTTTAAAATAGCTTTATAATGCGCAAGGAGGAGGGAGTTTAACTTTGTATGCCAAAGTCACTCAACAAACCGCCAAAGCAGAGGCAGAGAAACGAAAGGCATGATCGTTTATTAGTCACTAACGATTTTGCTATCCATCAACAATTGAAATTCTGCCACTTGCTCTCTCTGACAACAAGAGGTTTTGCAGGGTTTTTATTACTTTTCTTTCTCTTCTCGCCACAAATAACAAAAACAGAACTTGTGAGAAAAATGGGTTCCTTGAAAACGAAACAGAGAATGAAAGCCAACGGGAACAGGGAGAACAAGAACAGGAAGACCAAGAGCCAATATTAATGGAGCAAAACCAGAGGTTTTGTATGTTCCCCATAAGGTACAACCAACTTTGGGAGATGTACAAGAAGGCTGAAGCCAGTTTTTGGACCGGTAGTTTCTCTTTTTCTTTATCTTTAACTGTCTGTTAACTGTCTCCGCCCCTTTTTGTTGTTGTTCAGTGTATTGTTCTTTTGTTGATATTTGGCCTTGTCTTTGCATGTTCTTACGTGGGTGTCTTTTTGTTTTTATCAAGTACGAATTGAATCGGGTGTTTAGCGAGTCCAAGTTTATTCGTGAATGTAGTTACTTTGTGATGTCTTTCCATTGTTGGTGAGTTTTATTGGGATGTGCTTTATATGTTTTTTTATTTTTCGTCAATTTTGTAAATTTTATGATTAGAACTTACACTTGAATAATGCTCTTTGAGAATTGGAGCATGTTTTTCTATGCTCTGCAAAATGGTTCTTTAATTTTTTTCCCCCTAATATTATGGTTGTTTTGAAATATTTTTGGAAAATTTTTTATTTCTCTCTGTTAAGTTTTGACGTAGGCATGAATTCTTATTTAATTGGCCAATATGTGTTTGTGGACCTTGGATTGGGGATACTTTTGTCTTGTGCTCTTAGTAACTGATTTGTTTATAAATGTGTATTTTTATTCCTCACCTATTTGCTTTTTCGCTACCATAAGTTCTGATCTGTTGTGGGTTTACAGCCGAGGAGGTTGATCTTTCCCAGGATGTACAGCACTGGGAACGACTATTGGATTCTGAGAAACACTTTATAAGCCATGTGTTGGCATTCTTTGCTGCTTCTGATGGGATTGTTTTGGAAAATTTGGCTGCAAGGTTCCTAAATGACATTCAAATCCCAGAGGTGATGTTTTAGCCTTTTCCCCAATCTGATTTTCCCCCCATACCATTTGAGGCTCAATATTTATTATGTTTTGGATTTGGTTTTCTGCTTGGTCAATCTTGTTAGTGACTAGCTGAGTAGTGACCATTGCTGCTTTTGGTATTCTTTTTCTTACTTTTGTATCTTTGCAACCCTTTTAGTCACTATTGCTGGTAAATATGACATAGACATGGGAAAAGAAAGAAATATGCTTAGTTCTTTGGTGCTGGTCAGTTGCCTCTTCTTTTTCCTCCGAATTTATTAATCTAATCTTAAGGCTTTTCAATGTCTCAGGCTCGAGCGTTTTATGGATTTCAAATAGCAATGGAGAATATTCATTCTGGTAGAGCTTTCTCTATTATGTTTCATGATTTTCCTTTATTACTCATTTTATGCTTCATGTGTTATAATATTACTCATTTTATTACTCATTATCACAACATAATTGGTGGTACTTTATGCCGCTTCTTGTCAGAGATGTACAGCTTGCTTCTGGAGACATACATCAAAGACTCAAAAGAGAAGCATAGATTGTTTAATGCAATTGAAAACATTCCCTGTGTGGCTCGTAAGGCGAAATGGGCTCTCGATTGGATTCACAGGTAGTGCTGCAGGACTATCTTTTTAGCTTGGAAATCATACATAAGTGAAAAATAAAAAGAATTTCTATGGAGTTTTGTCATTATTCAAATATTCTTGAAAGTTTTGTTCCTATAGCAATCGAAAACCATCCATGAGATGCTCAAAGGGTTAGTTATCATTGTCTTATCTTCTCTAAACACATTATTAAATGTGATTTTAAATGCAAGGTATATTGACGTATATTGTCATCATTTATCTTCTTTTGTTCCTGTTTCAATGAGTTTTCCAAGATACATGGTTAATTATGATTTTCTTGATTATTAGTTGGCATGTGCACATTTTCTTATTAAATTTACGATGCGGCCAGATTTTACTTTGTTAGCAATAGGCTCAGTGGATCTCTCAGAAGCAATGCTATCTTTGAAACACTTTTTGAACTATCCTACCACTCCTTGTGCAAAGGCCTTATGTCCTACAGGAGAAATATTGATTTAACTATGAGAAATATTAACTTATGATTTAATACCTTCTGCATATGTTCTTGCCTTGTGTCATAACTATGCTCAACTCATAGCTTCCTCCTCTTACATACTGCACTGTAACTTCATTTTTACTTGGCCCCGCAAAAGTTGATGCAAAGGGAGGTCCGTCATCTCATTGTGCCCCATGTGCAGTTCCGACTCATTTGCAGAGAGACTTGTAGGTTTCGCTTGTGTCGAAGGAATCTTCTTTTCAGGAAGGTAATGCTCTTTAAGCATCGTGTCCAATGTAATGAGCTTGTAATGCTTATGTGTTGAGGTTTATGCTATATATCATATTTAATTCTCTTTGTTACATTCACTTGTATTCTCAGCTTTTGTGCCATATTCTGGCTTAAAAAGAGGGGACTGATGCCAGGTTTGACGTTCTCAAAGCGAGCTTATATCTAGGGATGAGGGGCTTCATTGTGACTTTGCTTGCCTTCTTTACAGGTGAATATTTCATGTTGTACATTTATTTTCTTTTATTTGGTCTCGGATGCTTATCCATTGTTAAGAACACTTCTTTACCAGGTGCTTTCGTGCTGCTATTTCCTATTTGGTTGAATTCATTGACTAAATCTTGGATTCCTTTATAGTATTGGAGATGGAAAATTACTGAAAGTGTATTTATTGTGGTTGCATACAGCTTGTTGCAGAAGCGACTTCATTGGCTAAAAGTTCATCACATGGTTCATGAAGCTGTGGAGATTGAAACTCAGTTTGTGTGTGAGGCCCTCCCTTGTGCACTGATTGGCATGAATTCAAGTTTGATGAGCCAGTACATTAAGTTTGTTGCTGATCGCCTGTTGGTACATTTACCCATCAATGCTCACTTTTATAATTGCATGTGTAAAAGGAATAACACGAGCTGTTCTCTTTTCCCTTTTCTATTTTCAGGTTGCATTAGGGTGCCAGAGGAAGTACAATGTGGAAAATCCTTTTGACTGGATGGAATTTATATCTTTGCAGTGAGTACCAATGAACATGCAGTTTCCATTTGTTGTCTTTCCCCTTCTCCTTATATCATAGGATGTTTGATTGACCTTTGCAAGCTAATTACCCACATCTGAGTCTTTTGTTTGTTCTTAAAATTCCTATAAGTATTCAAACAATAAAAACCCTATAAATAGCCTCTGAGGAGGTATCAATGGCAGGACTCGGGAGATTAGACTTTTATCCAAACCTTTTGACTTAAGCACTCTTCACCATCCTTAACATAATATAATAAGAATTTTATTATGTTTGATGAGTTTCAATGATGAGTAATTGAGGGACCCATCGGATTTGATTCCCCATCTATCAGCAGTTTTCATGTTTAGGAAAGTGGTCCTTTCTAGAGGTCTGGAGCCATAGGTTACATCACATTGTTTAAATCTTCACGTTGAAAATCTGTGGCGTGAGTGATGGTTACAAGGACCATTTCCATGAGAGTTGGAAGACATATTGGAAACAAGTTGAAAAAATCAAACTTTGACTTTTATGTTAAGACTTTAGAGCCAACAATTTCTTTTACTTGTTCTTGAGCTGCCTTGACTCACACACTAGATAGTGAATCAAGTCTGCATTTCAAACCAAATAGGATATCCATTCTTGTGTTCTCTTATTATAATGTATTTTACCAAGCATTTGTTTTCTGTTTGACTTTGCAGGGGAAAGGCTAACTTCTTTGAGAGAAGGGTGGGTGATTATCAGAAAGCTTCTGTTATGTCAAGCCTTCAAAATGGCGAGAAAAACTTCATCTTCAAGCTAGATGAAGACTTCTAGTCAACATTTTGTTGCCTCCTTCTAGTAAGTATTCATGTGCTCAAGTGGGCAATTTAGGTTTGGTACTATTCATTATATTAATATTTTGACCATTTATGGACTCTTGCAGGTGATGCGAAATTAAACTGGTAATTTTTAATTTCATATTGACCTTTTTTAAGCTCAGATTTATGTACATTTTTTTAATTTGATGTTCGCTGCTTTATTTTGTTTGCTAACATTATTGGACGTCTCAATCATAAGGTAAAATGTATCTATAATTTACAATATATAATTTCTAGGTGAAACGTCTAGATCATCGTTGCTTTCACTTTACTCTTGCTTAATATTTGTTTAGAATGAAAATGAATTTGAATAGATTTCGTCCCCATGCTTTTGTCCTCGCAAATATTTTGAAATATAGCTTTGCATCCTAGCAGTTTGGAGTAGTTGGCAATAAGATGCAACCAGTGTACCCAATTAGGGCCTTGACATTTTGGTGAAGAGATCAAAGAATCATGACTTGGATTTGGATTGTGATCAATCCGCTCTCGCTATGACTGGGAAGTTGAAAGCTGGCTTCATTTCCACTCTGATGAGCTTTCTTCGGCAGATTAGCTCATGTTTTAGTAAAGCTGCTGAGAATTTGAAAGTCAAAAAGATCTAGTGGTTGAGACTCTTTGAACTTACCCAGAACTGGTAAAAACTTCATTATATATTGCTAATATTGGGCATGTATTAGAAAATCTGCAAAATTTCATACAAGCTGGAAATGGTATACTAAAATGAGCAGAATGAGGCACAAGGATTGGGCCTGGGAGCTGATAATTAGATTGTCCTGTGCTGTCGTGTTAACTGCTTGGTGCATGTGTCCCTCCCATGCCATGTCTAATATAGCCACAATATTTTGACCCAATAATTAACAGGTAAGCCGCCAAGTATCAGCATTTTTGCACCCCGAAGAAAAAAAATAAAAATTGGTTTCATCATCATGTCCACAGTGCAACTATGATTGCTTCTCATGGCCGTCTTGATTTCAGCTGGCAGGTCATTTTCTTGAGTGACACGTTCAATATACGATTTAGCATTTTAATTGTTGCCCATGTACAGACTAGATAATTATTTAAAGGTGGGTTTGACATATTTATTATATTAAATTTATTATATTAAGTTGTATTATGTTTTGATGCATTAATATTATATAGTATCGCATTGCATTGAGTTATAAAATAATATTATTTTATAATAATATTTAAATTAAAATTAATTTTTTATAATTTTTAATATTTTAAAGTTTTATGTTTTGTTTTTACTAAAATTAAGTTTTATGTTTTATTTTTACTACAATTATTGTTTCATTTTTAAATAAAAATAAAATTACTCATTAGTGGTCTCGATAATAAGAATTCTCTATTTGTTGATGTTATTTTTGGTACCATTAGAGTTCTCGTATTTAAAAATAAAATTACTCATTGGTGGTCTCGATAATAAGAATTCTCCATTTATTGATGTCATTTTTGGTACCATTAGAGTTCTCGTATTTAGAGCTACTCAATGGTACAAAGTTTACCAACAATAGTGCTTTCGTTCGTTGTAAATCCCCAGTCGAAATTTTGGAATTCAAAACTCTTAACAATAAATCTATGGTGAAATAAAGCTCTGTTGCCAGTAATACTTAAACACCTGCGTAAATCTTATAATAAGAGTTTCAATGGCATCAAAATGAACATTAACGAACGTAAAAACTGGTAGCTAATGGCGGCCCTTACGGTGTTCGGATATGCCTTCTATTAACCGCATGTTTTTAATTTAATAATTAACGAAAACAAATAAAGGCATGATCTAATGAAGTGTAATGTTATTTGCACTTTTAAAAATTATTTTGAATACTCTATTATTTTGTACGTTTTTTTACTAAAGTTAAAAAATTAAGTTTTATTTTGTACATTTCTTGAAATTCCAAAAAAGTTACTTACTTAAATTATTTAAAATATTTATCTTTATTTAATCAAAATACCAATAAAATTGCATAATATAGCGTTCTTTTTAAAAAAAAAAACACACACACACATATATATATATTTTGCAAGTTGTAAATAAAATTTTTTGACAAAATTTTATTTATAATTAGTTTTATTTAATTTAACAAAAATGTTCAATATTGGAAACGTGCACCCAAAAAATAACTTGCAATCGATCGAGGACCTGATGGCAACAACAGAAGAAGGACGAAGAAGAAGTTGAATAGATTTAAGACATTTTTTATTTTTTAAAATTGGGGAAAAAAATTCAAAATTTTATTGTACTTTATTTTACTTTTTGAAAAATTAAAAAGGTTACGCCGATCTAGTTAAAATCTTTCAAAATAATTATTTTTCACCTTGTTCAACTAAGTATTGTGTAAATATATCCTATGGTTTTATATGTTAAACAATGGGTGTATTATACTAGGTGGTCATAGTAATTATCTTATATTAGTTCATAATAAATTATCATTAATAGTAATTCATATAATAAATATTTTATGCAATGAATTATTTTATTGAAATAAGACCTTTCACAATAATTTTTAAAGAACAAATCGTTGTGGAGGCGGATTAACTTAAAATTTTAATGTGATAAAAATGATCCTTCAAACGGTAGATAACATGCCTCTTAAATCATTATATCATGCAGTGTGCTAAACATCCGTGACTTACAGACTTTTGGATCTTAAGTTCTTTACATCAATGACTTAAATCATTTATTTTTCTTTTTTCTTTACATCTTATCGAACTCAACAACTTTCTAACAAGATTTAACCAAATGGTGCAAGTACTAAGAATGACATAACGATCTCACCAAACTCACCTTCTCGTAATCATAAGATCCATTGGCCACCGTAAAAGCCATTGGCTCATACACTCTCAATTAACAGCTAAGGAAAGTTGTATCAGTCCCAAAATTAATTACTGATTAACTTTTAATAGCCAATAGGCTGATCCCTCTTCTTTGCACGATTCAAAGTTGTACTTATTGTAGCAAAATCTCACCAATCTGAATTGAACACTCACAATCTTCTGCTAAAAGATCAATATCAAAGCTTGCTTGGGGGCATTATTATTTCCCTTTCTTTTGGTAGGATGGTTGAACCACACTTGACACCAGATAACATAATTAAGGCAGGGAAGATAGAGATGGATCCAAAGCAATCACTTTCATATCAATAGCGCTAATGATATTAGCCACTGGTGCTTCATCCACCTACCCAACACCAGTTAGGCTGAAGAGAGAGAAGGTCAATAGGGTAAATAAAAGCAGGAAAAATTGGCAAATGTTTTGTCTCCATTGGAAAGAAATGCAAAAGTGGGCAAAGACTTGGCTTTTTTCCCTTTTTTTTTTCCTTTTTTTATGTTTGTTTTTTTTTTTTTAACCCACGCCTAAAGCTTTCCTTTTTCTACGAGTGTGCAGATGCCAATGCCACCGCTACCCCACAGTTAGGCGCTGGGGCCAAATCTGTAGTTGGAAGAATGCATCATCGCCCGTCATCATCTTCACCTACCCCCGCCACTCTCATGCGCTTATTTCGATTTTTTAATTATGAGCACGATCAAAGTTCATTTTTCTCCTGGGGTTCCAGCCTCAATTTTAACAGTAGAAGTTAAAACTAACACACACCCACCAAATTAGCCTCGCCCTCGTATCATTTCTTGAACACTCTTATCACTGAAAAGTTCATTTAATTTAAAGTCTAAGGGTGTTCAATTCAATCACTTAATTTGTCTAATCTGTCTAAATGTGATCAATAAAAATTTAATCCAGTAAATTAATAGATTGGATTGAAAATTTGATAGCAATAAGTTGATTTGATATGGATCTACTTTTGTAAACCCGTAAAAATTCACGAATCCAAAAAAAAAAATATCTAATTAAAATAAAATTTATAAATATGATATTAGTACTTACTAGTAAATAAATAAATTAAAATAGAGTTACATTGACACTATATTATATCTTATCTAATAATGATATAAAATAAAAATTATTAAATAAACAAATATAGCTTCCTAAATAGTTAATTTTCATGTACTAATCTAAACGAATGAAATTTTTTTCTTTTTGGTGTGTTATATTTTAAAACTTCAAATGCATTTTCTAAGTTTATTTAAACAATTAATTTATTTAAATCTTACTTAATTTTAAATTTGATCGGTAGTAGAATTATTTTTATATTAAATTTTTTTATTTATGTAGTTTATGGATTGGACATAATTAAAAATTTTCAGTACGCAAACCAATCTGTAAAATGGTGGATTAAATATGAATTGAATTAAATTCGCATTCAATCTGCAGACTATAGATTGAATTTGGATTGAATTTCACCAACCCGTGAATTTGATTAGATTGAAAATTTATAATCTGTAAAATAGTAAATCAAATATGAATTGATATTTAACCTGTAAAAATCAATTCACGAACACCCTAAAATTTAAACAAAGACTGTATTTGGTTTCATTGAATTTTAGAAGGAAATATCCACCTTTAATCATGAACCTTCTCCTATTTGGACTGTGGTGCAGAGCAAAAACGCAATAGAATTGAAATTATTTGAGCAGTACTTGCAAACAGCTGCATAGGCAAGGCGTTTGGAGATGTGGAAATGGAACCCACTGAGGTTGGTGGTTTTGTGGTGGTGGTCCATGGCAATTTTGCAGTATATGATTGAGTATGATTCACAAAGTGGGTAAGAAGGTCCACATCAATTATTACTGTTGAGCGTCTTATCTTTGAATCCTGAGTACTTAGGCAGTTTAGTAGTTGCTTCCAAATTCCAACCTAAAAAGACCCTGTATCCCCTTTTTAGATTATCAGTCCATCCCTCATGTAATAATCCATAAATGCAACCCTTTAAAAATGTCTTCATCTTCAACTTGGTGTTTTTTTTTTTTTTTTTTCATATTTTAAAATTTTTTTTATTTCCATACCGAATATTATTTTAGGTTATAAAAGTACTAAAAGTACCTTTAATTCATTTCCACGCACACGCACATCTTTTGACAAGTCCCGGAACATTGTACTCTTACCGAACTCTTAGCTAATAATAAGCTACTTGCTACTACTCTTGTCCCACTGTCTGAAGGGCCCCCCCAAAAAAAATTATAATATTAAATCCGAATATTTTATTGTGTTTATCTCATTTAAATCCATAACTTTTATCAAAAATAAGCATGGATTACAACCCATCACTAGTTCTTGTAAGAATTACGCCTAATAGAATCAATGATCTGAAAATATTGAAATAATTAAGTTTCTAAATATGAAACTAATTTGAAGGCACAACGTCAAAATCATCTATTTTTCTTAGAAAGATTTGGATGAACATAAAATTCCACCCCGAAAACCAGCCCTAGGATCCTATTATAATTATAGGGACCCTTGCAACGAAATCACAACTTATATCCTTAGTTGCAATTTTATTAAAAGAAAAGGGATCCGGATGTTATTAGCTCAAATTTATCATACCACTTATACCCTGGCATCTGTTTGACTTTCCTTACCGGACACCCAATCGATCGACGCCAGTTTTAACATCCAAAAATGGAAATTAAATTGATAAATACAAACGACAAGACAAGACACAACTGAAATATAGGAGGAAAAAGAAAAAAAAAAAGGAAAAATTTAAAAGAACATAAGACTCTTCTCTTTGCCGTCTTGAACTCAGTAGGCACGTACATCGTCTCCGGCCCCTCTAATGGCGGCGAAACTTGAAGACGACGGCGGCGGCGGTGCTGTGTGGGACAACGTGATGGAAGTAACAAAGGTGGCGCAGGAGAAAGGGGGTGACCCTTTGCTTTGGGCCGTACAGTTGTCTTCGAGTTTGAACTCGGCGGGAGTTTCATTGCCTTCTGTTGAGTTGGCCCACGTGTTGGTTTCTTACATTTGTTGGGACAACAATGTGCCCATTGTTTGGAAGTTCGTTGAAAAGGCTCTCACCCTCAGGATCGTCCCTCCTCTGCTCCTCCTCGCTCTGCTTTCTACCAGGTGGTCTCTTGTTTTCGCTTTGTTGTCCTGTTTTTGATTCTCTTATACTTTGTGTTTCGTGAGCTAAATGCTAAAGAAAGGATACATTTTGACAGAAAAGGTTGAATGCTTTTTCTGTTTAATCAAATTGAGCTAGCTGGCCAAGTAGTTGCTTCTGGGTCATCTCGGTTGGTTACCTGGTTCATTTACTTGTTTTGTTTTTCTTCTTTTTGTTCATTTCGTGTTGCTATATTCTTTCTGTTGTGTTTTAAACAACGTTAGTTTCTGTTGTATTTTATTGTTAAATCATGGTCCATGCCGAGTTAAATTTATTGCAATATGCTCATATCTTTTTCTCCTTCTTCTTGACATGAGTCGCCATTTGTCATTCCTCTGCGGAATTTGTTTCTGTTGTAAATGACTTTGTTTTATATGATATTGTAAGGCCTTTCTTCTCTTGTATGAACAATCTTGTAGCAATTGAAAGTTTAAGCTGTATCTAATTTCCTAACTTCAGCGTTCTTTTATCTTTTATTTCACTTATTATTATTATTATTTTGGGGGTATTGTTACACCATACTTATGTATTATTATTTCCACAGGGTCATTCCGAATCGACGTTTGCAGCCTGCAGCTTACAGGCTTTACATGGAACTTCTTAAGACACATATTTATACTCAAATGCCAAATTCATGGCCCAGATTATGATAAGTGAGTTCTGGTTTTTGCTTAATTGCTGATTAATGTCATGTTTTCGATTTTAAATATTTTCTCCATGCAGGGTTATGAAAGCAATAGATGCTGTTCTTCATCTTTCCGAGATTTTTGGTCTGTCAGCAAGTGAACCAGGCATTCTTGTGGTTGGGTATATATTTTCAGTTTTGTTGCAGTTGCTAGATGCATCAATAGATGATGAAAGGTTGTTGGAACTTACTCCAGAAAGAAAGTCTAGATGGCCAACTAAACCTTTGGAAATGGAAATAGATGGCCACGATGTTTATGATGAGAGAGGACTGAATATCACGAGACTGCGGAACATGAATACTGTAATGGCAATTGAGATAATTGGGCAAATTTTGCAAAATAAAGTAACTTCTAGAATTGTTTACCTGGCACACCGTAACTTGTATGTATTCTGTTATCTTGAGCTGTTGTTTCTCAAAATCTCATTCATCTACTTTGGCATTCTAAAAGTTTTGCTTTTAGTTTATTATTGATTTTGTAAGGATGGACTGGGTTACTGTTCGGAAAGTGTTGTATATATTGTCCTAGAACTTTCAACTCAATATAGTTTCATCTTAGTGTTCTGGAACATATGTAAATCTGCTTTAAGATTTACCCCATTTGAAAATCTATAACCATTATATCTTTTCACAAGCACTGTAGTTAGTTATCTCTTTCCCCTTGAATAAGAGATATGTTGCTTGGCCACCTTTTGCTGCTTTTCAGGCCAACTCATTGGGTAGTTTTCATCCAGAGGTTACGGCTGCTGGGAGCAAATTCTTCAGCTCTGAAAAGTTCAACAATTTTAACTCCTGAGGATCTTCTGCAGTTGACATCTGATACTCATCTAGTCTTGTCTCAAGAATGCAAAACAAGTCCACAGCCAAAGTTCGATGCAGTTCTAGCTTTTGGATCTCTAGCTTCTTCTGCTGGTCTGTGTCATGGAGCTAGTCGTTCTGCTCTTTGGCTTCCGCTTGATCTGGTGTTGGAGGATGCTTTGGATGGATATCAGGTTAACGCAACAAGTGCTATTGAAATAATAACCAGTGAGTGCAGATTTTCTACTGTCCTCTGTAGCCTTCCTTTTTTTTGTTAAATTATTATATAATTCAAGTCTTAAGAAATAAGTATTTTAAGAATGCATACTTAAGGTTTCATATCCACAGGTTTGATCAAAACACTTCAGGCAATTAACGGCACCACCTGGCATGAGACATTCTTAGGCCTCTGGATTGCAGCTCTCCGTCTTGTCCAAAGGGTTAGAATTTTTTCTTGCTGACTGAAAACTCTCTTCTTCCTTTCTTCCTTTTCAGCTCGGAATAAATTATGAACTTTCTGGAACTTGTGTTGCAAGACATATTTCAAAATTTATTACTATTATTAAATTAGATATTTGGGGAAGAATTTCAGTTCTGTTGAATGCCTTGCTTCTTGGCCCGAATTTTTATGCACAATCGTATTAATTGCTTGCGTTTGTCTTATTTTAAATTAAAAGACAGAGTCATGAAAGGACGATCATTTCCTTTGTCTTATATAGTCATTTCAAGATTGTGCTCTTATTTTTGTTTTTGTTGTATTTAAATATTTAGTTCTCTTTTGACCATTAGGAAAGGGATCCCATCGAAGGCCCTATGCCTCGCCTAGATCCTCGCTTGTGCATGTTGTTCTCTATCACAACTCTTCTGATTGCTGATCTTATTGATGAAGAGGAGAGCGCACCAAATGATGAAATGGAATGTGGCTTCACCTATCACTGGAAAGAAAAGAAGGTTCCAGGAATGCGTCGCAATGATTTGGTCTCCAGCTTACAGGTACTGGGTGATTATCAGGGGCTGCTGACTCCACCACAATCTGTTGTTCTGCAGCCAATCAGGCTGCAAAAGCAATGCTGTTTGTTTCAGGCATTGATGTAGGGAGTGCGTGCTTTGAGTGCATCAACATGAAAGACATGCCGATTAACTGTTGTAAGGCATCGATATCTGTTCCCTTTCAAGCTTCTTAAACTATGATCTAAAGCGCATTGGTTTAATGAAGGTCAAACACTATTGTGTGTGTGTGTGTGTGTGTGTATTTTTGCACGGGTGGGTGGAGCACAAATATAACTTTTAACCCCCTACCTCCCGTAGGAGTTGAACTCAGATGGTTAGCCAAATAAAGAGGCTGAAAGCCACTCAGTTGCGTCGTCCAGGTGTTACCTTCTTGGCATATTTTAAATGAAGCAAGTGTGCATCTAATTTTCGTATGAGTTTCCCAACAAAGGAATGATGGTAGAGCAGATAGTTAGAAATCTTGGAACATTTTCAAGATGGTAAACTTCTATTCAAACTCTGAAAGTTGAAAAGTGCAAATAGTGGTGCAAGATAAAGTAGGTGATCCTAGAGTGTTTCTTCGGGATATGGATGCACCTTGCTCCTTATAATTTCTGGTCCTGCTTTCTGCGTGCGCCAATATTTCTGTTGTAGAATGCAGACATCAATGATCAAACTGATCTTAGTACAGCTTTCCTCAAAACTGATGAGAACATATGTTAGACACTTGTGCGAAGGAATTCCTCAGTTTGTTTTGGAAGAAATTGTATGAAAATATTTCTTTTAATGATGAGATTAGAAGGATTAAAATGAAAGAAGAAGATGCTTCTTAGCATTGGCTGCCTTCGTGTTTTGGCCAGTGAAGTTAACTTTTTTCCATCGGTTCTGAGGTTTATGTCCAAAAAATGTAAAAGAATTACTTATGCTAAACAACTGTTGAATTTCATGAAGTTTGGCAAAGTTGATATTCATTAATCTCTCTTTAGTAGTTCAGTTTCCATCCCCTTAAAAAGTTTTGGTGCTTTATCCTTAAACTTTCTGTGGTGCCAGCATTAATCCTTCTGTTAGCATCTGTAAGACTTTCAAATCTAAGTTTTTTGTCCTTGTTCAGCTGGAAACTTGCGGCACCTGATAGTAGAGGCTTGTATTGCAAGGAATCTTTTGGACACATCAGCATATTTCTGGCCAGGCTATGTGAATGGACACATCAACCAGATACCTAATACTGTGCCAGCTCAGGTGCCTGGTTGGTCATCATTCATGAAGGGGGCCCCACTTACACCACTGATGGTTAATGCTCTAGTTTCAAGTCCTGCTTCAAGGTATAATAAAATTATTATGCTCAAAGTTGATGTGGATGATCATACCTTATATATCTTTGCTATTGAAATTTAATCTCCATAAAACTACAGTCCTACCTATCGGTCCTGTCAAACTTAGTTCTTTTAGGCAACCTTGAATTTGTTGGAACAAAATCTGGATTTTCTTAGCTTTAGTGATAATAGGTAAAGGTTAGGGGAAGGAGTTTGTTTGACTGGGTCAACCTTCGCTGTCCAGCAATGCTGATCTCTTGACTTCAGGAAAAAGCATAGCCACTTTCCAATCCAAAAGGCAAGAAAGAACAGGACAAGAGAGAAAATTAACTTTCCAATTTCTGTTATAGTACTTATAACCTTCTCCATTTCTCCAGCATTGCCATCAAATTTGATTCTCCAGTTCCATTGTAACTTGATAAGGGTATAAACTACAAAGGTCAAGAATATGAGTTTGTTTGACTAGATCAATCTTCACAGGGTCCAGCAATGGTGATCTCTTGACTTCAGAAAAATGTGTGCTGCCCCATACCCTTGCAGGAAGTGAATATTGTAACTGCAAATCTTTTTAAGACAATTATATGAGTATCAAATATCTTTGTATTCAGCAGCTAGCACTACGTGCCATTCAATTTGTTGACCGTTAACGGGAAAAAACCCGAGGATGAACCCTATGTGACTTTTAAATTATCTTCAAGTTTCTTTGACTTTGGCCTGGTCTTCAGTTACTCTTTTTCTCTCCTGAAGTCAGGTATATCAGATGCTCTTTTTTTTAAATTTACCAAGGGTAAAGCAACTGAATTAAGCTCATGGATTTGATGGAAGTTTAGCAGAGCTCGAGAAAGTTTTTGAGATAGCTATCAAAGGAGCTGATGACGAGAAGATATTTGCTGCCACCGTACTCTGTGGAGCCTCTCTAATTCGAGGTTGGAATATACAGGTAAGGATGTACTAGTGCTGAATTCTTTGACTGAGCATGCAATTATATTGTTTTTCTCCTGTTTTTTACTGATTTGTTTGCTACTTGCCTAGTTGTTCTGAATATTGCATTTCGTGCAGGAACACACTGTTCAATTTATTACTAGATTACTGTCTCCTCCAGCTCCTGCAGATTATGATGGGGGTGAGAGCCATTTGATAGGTTATGCTCCAATGCTGAATGTACTAATGGTTGGGATAAGCCCTGTTGATTGTGTTCAGATTTTCTCTCTTCATGGTTTGGTATGTTTCACTTTCACTTACCTAAAAGTCTGTCATTATATTCATTAAAAAACAGCATGAATTGAATTTTTTGTGTTTTGGGCCAGAACATCAATTATACTGGGGGAAAAGATAGGATTGGTGTGTTATATTTCTTCTGTTTTTTGGCTTTTCTGTTTCCAGGTTCCACAACTTGCATGCTCGTTAATGCCCATCTGCGAGGTTTTTGGATCATGTGTGCCCAATGTCTCTTGGACTCTTCCCGCCGGAGAAGAGATCTCTGCTCATGCTGTTTTTTCAAATGCTTTTGCTCTTCTTTTAAAGCTATGGAGATTTAATCATCCTCCTATTGAACATGGCGTTGGAGATGTTCCTACTGTTGGATCCCAGCTAACTCCTGAATACCTCCTCTCAGTAAGAAATTCCCATCTGATATCTTCTCAGAGCATCCACCAGGATCGAAACAAAAGGAGACTCTCTGCTGCAAGTTCATCATCACCAGAACCCATATTTGTGGACTCCTTCCCAAAATTAAAAGTCTGGTATCGACAGCACCAAAGATGTATAGCTGCAACTCTCTCTGGTCTTGTTCACGGAACCCAAGTTCATCAGACAGTAGATGAGCTTCTTAGCATGATGTTCAGAAAGATTAACAGAGCAAGCCAGGGTCTAAATTCTGTTGCCTCTGGAAGTAGCAGTTCATCCGGACCTGGAAATGAAGATGGTTCTCTAAGACCTAAATTACCTGCCTGGGATATTCTTGAAGCGGTTCCTTTTGTGGTTGATGCTGCTTTAACAGGTTGTGCTCATGGAAGACTTTCTCCACGTGAACTGGCTACAGGTTAGTATTTGTTGTTTCTTGATTTTAGTTTTATTCGCCGAGACATGTAGCACAAGATTAATGAATACTTGGGACTCTGTTCGAAAACACTATGTCTGAGAATCTAGGGCGTTTTTGTCAAGGTCTTCTCTGAAGTCTATTAGACAGTATATCTTATATTTTCTCAAATTGCAGTTGCGACCTGGGTTCTTGAAGTAATATCAAAAATGCTTTAGTGTTTGTTGACGTGGCCATTACAGAAATTTAAAATTCATTTAGGTTGAATCAAATATATGCTTACTTAAATGTTTTAATATCTCAGGACTGAAAGATTTAGCTGATTTTCTTCCTGCATCTTTGGCTACAATCGTAAGCTACTTCTCAGCTGAAGTTAGTCGAGGTGTTTGGAAGCCAGCTTTTATGAATGGTATGGATTGGCCCAGCTACAAATTTGTCCAATGTTGAGGAACATATAAAGAAAATTCTAGCAGCCACCGGTATTGATATTCCAAGTCTTGCTGCAGGTATTCTTGTTGATAGTGTAAGTTTAAAAATGTTTGGTGTGGCTAATATTTAGTTTAAGAATTTACCTGGCTCAAATCGCCCTTTTTTTGTCACTCTCTCTCTGTGTTTTTATAACATCCACACTTAGAAACCTGAGGACTTAAACAATATCTGATTAGAGAGCACATATTGGGGACTAGAATTGTTATTCCAACAGGGGACCTCTCCAGCTACACTTCCACTACCTTTGGCTGCCTTTCTGAGCCTAACAATTACTTACAAAATCGATAAAGCCTCAGAAAGATTTCTCAATTTGGCTGGCCCAGCTTTGGAGTCCCTTGCAGCAGGGTGCCCATGGCCTTGCATGCCTATTGTAGCTTCCTTATGGACCCAAAAGGCAAAACGATGGTTTGATTTTCTTGTCTTTTCTGCATCCTACTGTCTTCCTTCACAACAGTGATGCAGTGGTTCAGCTTCTTAAAAGTTGCTTCACTGCCACGCTCGGTTTGAATTCCAATCCTATCTCAAGCAATGTTGGTGTTGGAGCTCTTCTTGGACATGGATTTGGGTCCCATTTCTGTGGTGGAATATCCCCAGTTGCTCCAGGATTCTCTATTTGCGTGTTTATCGATCCATGAGAGATATTTTGTTCATAACTGAGGAAATTGTTTCTCTTTTGATGCACTCTGTGAGGGAAATAGCATTCAGTGGGCTTCCTCAAGAGAAAATGGAGAAACTGAAGGCATCAAAGAATGGTATGAGATATGGGCAGGTTTCACTAGCTGCAGCAATGACAAGAGTAAACTCGCAGCTTCCTTGGGGCTTCTCTAGTATGGTTATCCGGGGGCTTAGGTTCGGTTCATTCACTGATAAAGGAAACTTTGCCTTCTTGGTTCATATCTGTTCACAAGTCTGAACACAAATATTCCGATGGGCTGGTTTCATTGCTTGGGGGATATGCACTTGCATATTTTGCTGTGCTTTGTGGAGCTCTCGCAGAGTTGACTCATCATCATTGGCATCAAAAGCGCCCTAAAATCCTGGGGTTCCACATGGAATTTCTTGCAAGTGCACTTGATGGCAAGATATCCCTTGGTTGTGATTCGGCCACTTGGCGTGCCTATGTATCAGGATTCATGAGCCTGATGGTTAGTTGCACACCAACTTGGGTGCTAGAAGTGGATGTAGAAGTCTTGAAGAGACTGAGTAATGGGCTGAAGCAGTGGAATGAAGAGGAGCTTGCCATTGCTCTGCTGGGAATTGGTGGGGTTGGTACAATGGGTGCAGCAGCTGAACTGATAATTGAGAAGGATTCATGACTTCTGTGTTTTGGTTCCCATCTGTTGCCGTTTCTAATGGGATGGCAATTGTACTCTAAAGCATGTAGCTCTAAAAGGTTGTGCAGAAATTAACTTCATTTGTAGTCAGTCCTAATTCCTAAACTTATGTTTGAAAAGGACATCCTTGTACATGATGGTCAAAATTTTGCACCTCTGAGGTCCTGCGAAAGTGCGAAGGTGTTGCTATTAAAGTTCTATCAACCAAATCCTGCCACTTTAATGCTTTGTAATTATACTAAAACAGTTCCATCCATCGATAAAACTTAGATTGGGGCGGAGTAATTTTAATTGAATGATCACGAAGAATCAATCAACAGAAACCAAATTGGCAATAGAAAGTGATTAAATGAAACTTAACCAAAATCTCTGGAACTAAAGAAGGCCTTTATTAACATCAAAGATGTCAAAATTTTCCCAAATTTCTGTGTAATGCGTGTTAATTTACAGCAGATTGTAAAACCCATCACTGTAGTAATATTAAACAACGCCACTGAACCCAGGTAATCTCTTCATTCCGCGATCTTGCATTTCTTTCCTGACTGAACAGGCATCCTCTCCACCTGCATTTGCGTATATATTAGATAAAAGAACTCTACTTGGTCCATGAGATGGTTGCAACCCTGCCAAGCTCTTAGCAGCCCTTTCTCCTACTTCCACATTTCCATGTATTCTAGATGCGGCCAACAGTGTGCCCCAGATAACAACGTCTGCCTTCATTGGCATGCTCCTGATCATTTCCTCAGCGTCTTCTAATCGACCAGCCCTGCCCAAGAGATCTACCATACAACCATAGTGCTTTAAGTCAGGTTCTACATTATACACACTCTTCATGCTCTTGAAGTACCTCTGCCCTAGATCTACCAGCCCAGCATGGCAACATGTACTGAGAACTCCAATGAATGTAATTGAATTTAGCTTAATATTTCTCTTTCCAAGTCAGAATAAATTTTGAGAGTCAAATTTGCATCTCCATGCATAGCTAATCCACATAAAATTGCATTCCACGGTGATACAGAGGTTGTCCTGTCTCGGATATTATAGAATACTTCTAAGGCAGTATTGATGCTGCCACATTTGGCATACATGTCAATAATTGCTGCACTTAAGTTGTCATTAAGAGTGATGGAATTGTTAAGCACATATTCATGAGCCCATCTCCCTTCTTTTAATGTGCCTAAAGAGGCGATTGCACAGAACACGCTCACCATTGTGATTTCATTAGGTTTCACTCCAGCATCTACCATTCCATGAAAGAGCTCCAAAGCCATGTTAGGTTGCTCATTTTGTGCATAGCCAGAAATCACGGCACTCCAGGAATAAACATCTCTTTTCTGCATGTTATTGAATAATTGCCTTGCATCTTCAATCATTCCATTACGTATAAACCCTGCAATAAGGGCATTCCAACATGCAATATGGTCCTTAATTCCCAATTCAAACTGCAAACGAGCAAGATTGATCCTCCCACAAGCTGCATAGAAATGAATAATCGTTGCCTGAATAAAATCATAACAATCAAAACCTGCTTTCACAATTATACTGTGAATTTGCAAACCCCCGCCAAATGCCATTGCTCGCCCACACGCTGAAATCAAGTCCACTATCATAACATCATTAGGTGCTATTCCGTCACGTAGCATTGCACGATACATCGTCAAAGCTTCACTCAACCTTTCCACTTGCAGATACCCATC
This sequence comes from Citropsis articulata, assembly GCA_030449925.1. Taxonomy (NCBI): domain Eukaryota; kingdom Viridiplantae; phylum Streptophyta; class Magnoliopsida; order Sapindales; family Rutaceae; genus Citropsis; species Citropsis articulata. The sequence goes on along the minus strand of JASUUH010000095.1, from coordinate 3,196,325 downwards.
AATCATCGTACCCCAGGAAACAACATCCTTTGAAGGAATCCTCTCAAACAACTCTCTAGCCAACTCAACAAGCCCTGCCTTTGCAAATCCATTTAACATCACATTCCATGAAACAATATTTCTTTCCTTCATCTCATCAAACAAGCTTGCCTCCACCAAACTTGAACAAACACAATACATGTTCAACAAATTTGTCGAAATAATAACAAACCCGTCAATCATCAATTTAATCACCAACCCATGCAACATCCCTCCCAAATCCCACCTAAATGCACAGAACTGGAAATCACACTGGCTAAAGTCACCTCATTCGGCATCACGCCCGAAATTCTCATATCCCTAAAACGTCAAGCGCTTCCTCCAACAATCATTTTGAGCAAACCCATTACCATACTAGTATATGAAACACAACATTTGCTGGGCGTTTTATCAAACACTTCCGCGCATCGTTTAATCTATCATTTCTAATATACCCAGATATCATAATGTTACAAGCCACAGGATCCAACGTAGAGCATGAATCAAACATGGATTTGGCTTGAGAAATAAGCCCACATTTTGCGTACAAGTTAATTAAGCTGTTTTGAATGAAAGTGTTTGATTCAAGTCCTGATTTGAAGATTAAGGAATGGATTTGTTGGCCTTCAGAAACGGCGATATGGGCTGAACAATACCTGAGGGCTGAGACTAGCGCCAGCTCGTAATCTGAGTTTTGAAGATTGGTTTTCTGAGAATTGAAGACAGAATGAAAATGGTCGAGTGGGGTTTCTGAGGAAATGCCGGAGACACATTTGAGATTTGGAGGTTTCGGTGCAAGAAAAGGAATTGAGGGGTTGAATTTGAGAGATTTGATCATCAGACGAGATCATGGGAAGCCCTTTGAAGCCTAATGTTTCACTTTACGAAATTGAGTTTTGGAGGGAAACTACTTGCGTAACGGCCTGAGAAATACATAGCGAATCGCTTATACTGTTGGTTTAGAGCTAGAATTGGACTTCAGATATAATAATATTTTTATTCATTTTATTAAAATTAATATTCGAAAGCAAAAAAATTATCATAAATTATTTGATTTTTATTTCAGCACCAATCAAAAACTTATTAGAAGACTAAATTGACTTTTATGACATTCACAATTCAGTTTCATGAGCTTTACCGAACTCCCGATGTGACTTTGGTTTAAAAAACACTCGATGTGACTTTGACAACTAAGATTATCAAAAACAACTTTAGCGCACTTTTAGAATTGACTGATAGTAAATTCTAGGCTATCATATAGCTAGGAGGGGCTAATTGGCCGAACTAATGAAACTTTTTTGAAGGATTCAAAAAGAATGCGGAGGCGAAAATTAAAGTATTAACTGTTAACCAACACAATCAATCGTGGATTAAAACCCACAACATGTCAAGTGCAAATATGCTCTAAAATGACTAAAAATTGAGAAATTTCCAGGATGAAACAATGGAAATCACACAATTGTCTAGTTCAACTATTCCCCAAGTTACATACACCACAACCATTTCACCGAATCAGTCCATTTGCGTTAAAGAATTTACTACTTGGTTCCGTTCATCTTCTAGCTATAATTAGTAGTATCACAGCAAACATAATCCCATATGATTCAAAAGTAGATCCTCATAGGCGGGCCGAAACGATGAAATACCCAATAATATGGCTAATGATAATGAATGCAGTTCAAATTGAAGTGAACAAATATCTGAATGGCATTTTATATATTTATTCCCATTAAATTTTGTATATCCTCCCAGAAAATAAGTGATAATTATCCAAAGGTAATTTGGACACAGGTCGTTTCATATATTGAAGGAGCAGCGCTGCAGGCTATACGATTAGGTGATTTTCTGATTGAATGTGAAGTCTTCTAGAGGATAAGTGACCATTTTGAAATCTGAAAGGTAAAGAAATAAAGTGAAAAGTTGATCTATAAAATGGGGAGCCTGATGATGAAGTCATCATGAATCATCAGCGATGATCTCCTCCTCCGTTCGCAACCACATTAGCCAGAGCCCTGCAAGTGCAAGCAGCAAATATATCACCCTCATACCAACAAAATTATAGTAAAATAAACATTTGGATTTTGTAGTCAACTCTGTCATATAGACAAAATGCGAATTCAAAACTATGAAACCCCAAAGGAAGAACCAATATTAATGTCATCAAGTTATCAAGAATCTGCAAATAGGTCACCGTACATGGTTTGGCCTTATCAGAGAAATAAAAGGTCACCATAGTTGGTATCACTCTACCTACTTACTTTTCAATTACTTCTTACAAACTTTTAAACTTTTAATGACTAAACTTTCCAAAAAAGGAGGGAAAAAACAAGAAGGAAGTATTTAACAATCAATTAAATTAATCTCTCTTGGTTCAGTTTTATAAAAATGGATATAACGCCAGTTGCACTAGAAGCAAAAGTTTCCCAAATAGAGACAAGAGCATGTGAGCCAGACAAGGAGGAGGTCCTTCTCAGTTAAATCAGAATATATTATTGTTTAGGAAAATGACAGAAGCATGTTTCCCAACAAATTGAATATTCTTTTAAGATAAGAACAAGACGGCACTGGAGTGGAAATTGTCTGGACTGTTCATTAAAGTTGAACAGTGATACTCCAAATGCTAAAATACTTGCCCAGAGATTGCCAAACTATACAGATCTCATTTGAAACACATCACAACCATGGGTGGGAACACTTGTAAATTGCATATCCTACTTTGCAATTGTTTACAAGGACGTAAGTATATTTTCCATGAAATCTAACTCAATAAACATAGAGACATTTATCCACAATAGTTGAGAGTTCATCACAGCTCGAACCAATTCCGATCATTTGTCTGTCAAAGTATCAACTAGGCATCAGAAGGAAGATCTCTCCAGGTGGTAGGAGGCTGTAAGCTAACCCTATGGCAACTCAAAGAGATTTAGAACTGGCAGCTAGGGACTTCAAAGGGTTAAGCCACAAGTGTGCTATAAATGTAAGGTTATAGCCAGAAATTTAAGAGCAGAACCATATATTAATAAAGCTTAAGTGTTGCCAATTACAATCTGACACATTCATGAATAAAGCGGCAATTTGCAGCCAAAAGTGCAGATTTTGGAGCTTTGCCAAGTTCACCATTGATTTTCAGAAAAGGCAGCACAAGATCATCCATATTTGTGACTACCTTGAAGTTTAAATTTCTAAAGCCTAAACACTGCCCTTCAAAAAACACCTTTTATAATTCCCATTTTGACCAAAAATAATTGAACGAGTCTAGGAAAAAATCATTAAATGGATATACAAGTAAAACAACAGGACGAATGCAAACTGTAATTCAAAAGAATGCCCAATTAAGAGCTGAATATCAGAGAACAGAGAGAGTATCTGTGTGTGGTTGATAAGATATACAACATGACCAGTTGACTCAAATACCGTTTGCAAAATTCCTAGCCAGAAACAGTTTAAGAAAGCTTGGATCATCATATCCTGTTTTGTTATATACCTAAGGGCTAAATTATGAGAGAACTTTTGAGTAAGACAGTTAGAGAAACCTCTAAAGTATGTTATTGAGGGTTATCTATTTATTTTCATTCTTTAACTGTAAACAGTAGCACCATTAAATGTGATTAGCACTGCTCCAATGAAGAACAAGTCTTTTACAAATCTTACTGATGCTTAGCCCTGGCACTTGAGTTAAAACAGATTCAAAACTATTGATGAACTTTGCAGATCATATCGTAAAGAAAGCGAATACATTCTTCATTAGCATTGACTAATCATTATAGACTTCAATCAAAGTTTTGCAGAACATATAATCGGTAACAACCAATCCGAATACCGCCACAATGCAATCGCAATAAACATCATAAAATGTCAAACAACAAAACCATCATCAAGACAATCAATCAATTAAATTGCCTTGCAATCAACAAATTCCTCAATTCACTGTAATCCTCGCATAAATTCAGCAATTGCAGATTCAACAACACAAATTTAAGAAGGAAAAAAAAACACCATTTCACAAAAACTAATTAGATCACCATCATATGAACAAAAAAAGGGAAAAGGAACTCACTTTTTATGCTTTCTGCCACGCTTAGGGCCCCAGCCTTGGAGTTTGGCAACGGGGCACCCACATTTGGCCCGAAACAACAAAACGGCCCGCCCATTAGGCGGCGCCATCTTACGCAACTCGGCGCGAAGGCACTCGTAATCAGGATTCCCTTCGCTGCCGCCCTTCCAGGGCAATTTATCAATAACATCATCCGATCTCACGCAATCGTCGGTCTGGAGCTGCAAATCGAATTCCATAGCCTTCTTAAGGCCCTTGCAATTAGGGTTGTGGCATTTCCTGGCGCGTGAGCCGCAGCAAAACTCGACGGCGAGTAGAACGGTGAGGAAGAAGAGAACGAAGCCGAGAATGTAAGGCAAGTGAGGGGACAGGGAGGAGTGGGAGAGGAGGAGGGAGAGCGAGTGGAAGATGTAGGACAAGTACGACGATATCAAGAACGTCCCCGAGAAGACCACCAGGATTAGGATCAGCAGGTCGAGGGTCGCCGACGGGGAGTGCTTGCAGAGGAGAGGGGTCGTCGATGACGTGGCGGATGACGGTGCGGCGGAGGGCATGGTGGCTGCCGGGATGAGGTGGTGGTGCATGTTATGTTCCTATGATGGTGGTGTTTGTTGTTGTGGGTGGGTTTTTCAACTTTTTGGTGGGGGGGATGTGAGGAGGAGGTTGGGCATGAAATGGCAAGTGGCGATGGGTGGGATACACGCGCCTTCAGTGAGAGTGGTGGGACGATTTTTTACCTTTTTTTTTATAAAAAAATTCTTATTCTTTTCTTTGCTTTGCTTTGCTTTTCTTTTCGTGATGGATTTGGTTTGGGATTTTAAGTGTTGGGTTTAATACCTAATAGCAATAATTTTGAGGATCATCTTCTTCTATTCTTACATTCTTCCATTTTCTTATCCAAGATTTCGCCGTTCAATTTAGCGAAGGGTCATAGAACCAAGTATTTGACTATTATACCCTTATTTATTTATAATTTTTTTTAGGAGCTTTATTTATTTATATTGATTGTCTTTTGATAAATTGATTACAGGGGTGTAATAGTCTAATTATTAATCTTGTGTAACCGCGGTTGTAATTTTGCGAATTAAGTTGTCCCGCCATAGATGGTATTAGAACTCAAACTAGTGGGATTTTGATATCTAAATTAAGGTCTTCAAGAGGAAGATAAAATCAGAGATGATGATGTGGAAATTTTATTAAGGAGAAGAAGAAAGAAGTTTTCTTCAAAATTTGTTTTTTGTTTTTTTTTAAAAAAAAAATCATTAAATAAGGAAAAAAAATTTACGGGAGAGATAGAAGCTAGATTATAAGGTAAATTGAGATATAAAATTCCTTTTTTTTTTTAAATTTTAATTTTATCCTTCTTTTTGCTAGAATCACCTAATAGCAATCTAATCCCGGCCAGCCATACACCAACGTCACCATATTGACAACGCAAACTTGTGCTTTAGCTTAATTATGAGATTAAAAATATTCTGAAGTTATATTGATTGTCAACTTTGTTGGGATTAGACAAATTTGAGATCTACTACAAATTTCTAATAAATTATCTTTCTTCTTAAGGCTCTCTGAATTCTCAGTATCAGCAGTTTGTTCTTATTGTGTTTTGACTTCATGACGAATCTAAAACCATTTTTCATGCTTTCCAGTTTCCACATTATAAATCAACATAGCTACACAGCCGCAGCCACGCGATTTGTGGCTTGAAATTTGCATAATATAGAAACGCTCGTGTTTAGTTCCTCACATTCTACTACCACAACTGATGCGCTAGATTGAAACAGGACCATTTACATGATAAGTCCTCACACACAAATAAATGATCATGGAAAAGAACTATACATGGCTTCCTCTATTGCATACACATATGCAAAAGGATATAGTAACAAACTACAAGTCCACTTCTGAGCTCTTCTCTTATGAAACAACCAGAGCATAGAACATTATCAAACAGATCGAGTTGGTAGGCCAAACAGATCGATTTTGTAGACTATTATCAGCATCTAGAATTGCCAAGATGTCAAGAACGGACGAACTAGAACATCTAAAAGAACTCACGGTCGGGAAAAAGCGAAGGGGCTACGAGTGTCCAAATATAGAGTCCAGCAGTGACCCATTCAGAGCATATCCGAACTGATGTCCAGCCAACATCTATCAGGTCTGAGCTCTCTGATGAGCTGGTCCATCCAGACAGAAGCATAGCTGAATACATGCTGGCCAGAGCAAATATCAAGTGGAAGAATGAATAGGAATAACTAACTGGCCTTGCTTCTGTTTCCTTCTTGTTCTCTGTTCCCTCTTCCACGTCTTCTCCTTCAAGAAGTGGCTTCTTTCCAGCTGCAACAACAAGATTTGGCAAACATTTGGAATGGCTTAGAATGAGATAGCTGCACTAATTCAACTCTTCCAATGATGTAAAGCTAGCATCTTTAGAGTTAACCATTAGAATAGCTAATCAAACATAATGCTGCTTTATTCTAACTATTAAAAAAAAAGTTATATTGACGATTTTCAAAAAATCAAGCCATGATTGAGCACCTGACTTAGGTGAAGATGGTGGTGACAGAAATGTTGTTGAAGAACCAGCTCGAAGAGCAGAATATAGGACAGAGAGAACTGTTGTGAGCATCCCAAGAACAAGGGTACTGATGGTAACCGCTTTGGATTTGTTGTGGAGGCCATTGCAGACATAGTCACGAGGTTCACTAGAGAGAGCCGTATAGCATACATAAGCGCAATAAACGGATATTACTGAAGCAGGCAAAAGACTGCCGTTTACCTGTTACAAAGTTTCATCCAGATCATATTCTAAGTCGTAGAATCTAGTGCTCAAGTTCAATAAATGGTAAAGCACCTCTTCTGGTGGATACCTACTAAAATATCCAAGTCTGTTATGATACAAGCTACACTGATACGTTATATACATAAGGAGCAATTTCATTAGCTTTCTTGTAGTGAATACGCGTGGAATAAGGAATACTCACTCAAGGGAATATGTTAGCAGCTCAACTGTTTCACATATCAGTGGAACAAGATAACTATACCATAAGCAATTATGACTTCAGACCTAGCAATGGGATGACCATATGAAAAAGAATCTGGACTTCGCCACCACTTAAATAGGAATGACAAAGTCTGCACCGGTCATGCAACTTTTGTATACAGGTCAATCAATCATCAGATAAAACAGTCAAAGCTAATTTCCACTTATGTAGTACAATTCTAGATTGGGATCTTTTAGCATGCCATATATCCAAAATTTATCATGTTTCAATGCTTATGCCTATTAGATGTCACTCAAAGGCTCAAACTGTTGAGGAATGGTAAAACACATATAATGGTTTCCACAGGACATGCATACCAGATAGTTAAAAGTTGTCCAGAAATATGTGACACAGTGATTTGCTCATGAGGCATCAATAAATAAAAAACATGATCAAATACTTACCGAAGGATTCAAGGCTATAACAGCAAAAACGAATGCAAGAATCATGGTCATGACAATGAAAAATACATTCAGGCCACAGTCATGGCCAGAGGGATTGAACCATATGAACAGAATTCCTGAGAATGTAAATGCTGCAAGGTAGCATCCAACTGATATGACAAGCAATGCAACATACCTAAACAGCCCAGTTATATTTGTTAGAAAGCAAAGGAAGGAACAAAAAATAATGAGACATTGGAACTTGAACTAACCACTTCTGTTCATCTTTTGCAACCCATGCATCATTCCATGTGTGGACACCGTCCAGTAATATTATCACTTGAACCAATAAAAATAATCCCGCTCCAAACTTTGATATAGTTTCTGCAAATATAGTAAGCTTGGAATTTAATGTCTGGAAAGAATTACATAAAACGAAATGTGCAAACTAAAATAGAATAACAGTGCCAACATAGTAAAAAGGAAAATAATCATTAACAGAAAGAAGCAGTAAACTTCCTCCTCCAATTTTGCTCCAATATGAGTGTATTGTACACATAGTGGGCATACACCAACCAATGAATTGATAAAACCCACTGTAAGAAGTTTAAACTTCAGATGAAAAGATGACAAAAACAGAAAAGAAAGAAAGCATTTTGGTAGATCAAATTTCATTGTTCACTATATAAAATTGACAAGATTTGACTTATGCATGAACTACAAGGTGGACCTCAATGAGAAATCAGTCCTTGTTTTTTTATTTTTAATAGTCCTTTGGAAGTGATAATACTAAGAAACCATGGAAGAAGTTTTACTTCTATTAATCCAGCTTATTCAAACCTTATCCTTACAAAAGAGGCCAAAGAACATACAGCATGCTACAACATATGGATCACAAAATTAAATAAATACAATTATTTAAGAATTTAAAATAAAGAAAAAAAAAGATTAAACTGATAAATCCTCTGGGTCAGCATCAACTGCAGGAGTAAGACTAACCGTAAATCGAGAGGACGACATTTGGGAGGAAAAACATGAGGACAACAAGCAAAGCCCACATAATCATCTTTGCACACCATCCGCCATGGTGCCACGAATCACGTTTGTCATTTTGGTCCTTAATACCAATCATTATAAGGGAAAGTATACCGAAAAATAGAAAATTCCCCAAGCTCACGCGAAGAACAGCTTGTATTTGATACCATTCCTTCGTATGTGTATCATCATCAGAAGTGTTTATCCCTACCAAAAAAAAAAAAAAAAAAAAATATATATATATATATATATATATATATATATAAATAAATAAAATCATCAAAAATGTTTATCACTACATCAGAAGTATTATCTTGACAGCACTACTAATCATGTGCGCTCATTTATTATTAAGCTTGAACTCAGACTTCCAGAAGTTTGGCTCCCAAACTTGAGCAAGTCTGGCGCCTAAACCCAAGCACCAAGATATTATGTATGGTATTACATAAATATACAAAGAATATGTAAAGAATCTATCATTCACTACTCTGGTATTCCCCATCCGAAAGTGATAAAGAAAAGAGTTCTCTATCTAGTCTTGATTTGCTCCATAGACCATAATTTTGCCATGCCAAACTCAAATACAGCTTGCTTTTCTTTTTCATGCTGTATCAAACTTGAACCAAGCTAATCATAGACATTCAACTGCAAAATCATCTATGAAATTGAATGAACCTGATTTACATTCCAAACCATTGTCCTAATTATCAACCCTATATGCAGCCAAAAAATATCAATAGCTCAATACAAAATTCGGAATTTGCGTAATTATTAAGTGGAGTGCTTAGGAATCAGACTCACATACGGGGGATAACAAACTTGATTAATCTAACAACTAATCAAAATTTAAGGTTTTGAAAAGGAAATTAGAACAAATATCGGAAGGGGTAAAATATCCGCTAGAATATCACACAAGAAAAAAAAAATCCCACTTATGAATTATGATAAAGTTTCACGCTTGTCATCTAAATTAAAAGTATTTTTTTGAAATAATGAAAAGGGGCAGTGAGACACGAGACGTACAAGGAATTTTTCCAGCGGAGCACCAACTTCTCGGAGAATCCAAGAAACGATGAGTGAAAGACCAAAGAGGCCGCAGTAGCCGAGTCTAGCTGATTTTTTGGAGATCCCAGAAGCCACCGATGAGCAGAGGCCGCAAGTAAGCGACGCACAGCATGATGCTAAGCAAGACATTGGTTCTTTTTCCCGGCTGTCGAGAAACTCCTAGTCACAGCCTACAAGAAGAGCACCGAACACACTGGTCAAGGCTAGGGAGGTAAAATCACCCCTCCTGCTGACTGTTAGGATGCTAGGATCGGTGGGTGATATTTAGTTTTTGTGTATTCGCGCACGTAATTTGATAGAATTTATTTTTTATTTTTTATTTTTTTGGGTGTAGTATAAGATTGATTTTATTAATTTAATTAAGAGTCGTTCTTATATTTTAGAAGTTATCTTAGTATATCCCCATTATTAAATATATTACATTCTCATCTTAATTTTTTTTTCGTACTTTTACAATAATTCTTTAACAATAATATTCTTGACATTAATTAATTTATTTAAAAAAATTAATTAAAAAATTAAATAAATAAATATCAGTATAGAAGAATTAGTGCCTTTTATACCTTTGCATCAACTTTGTTAATATTTATTTATGAGTAAACTAATATCAGTCAATTTAAAGTAATATTTAATATCTTTACAATAATATTACTAATATTTGTATATAAAAAATTTAATTTACCAAATTGCTCTAAAAAGTCAAAAAATAATATAAAATTTATATTAATTTATATTTTATTTTAAAAGCTAATTTGATGAATTAACATTTTTTCTTTCCATTAACATTTTTTTCTTTTTATTAATATTCTCAAGAATATCGTTTCAAGGGTATTTTTATAGAAAGAAAAAAAATTAAGGGTAGGAACATAATATTTTTAACAATAGAATGTCTTGAAATTTTTTTAAAATATAAGGATTAAATGAGCTCTTAAGTTTAATATCTACCCCATTATAACTTGCTCTTTTTTATATTGGATATAATCTTAAATTAGAAGCAAATGAAACCTCCTCAATATTAAATTACTAAATAAATCTTAATCAGATAACATATTGAGACTTGTATTATCAGCAGTTTTCTTTTGTCATCTTAATAAATAGAAGATTTATCACAACTCTAAAATGGATTAAAAAATAGCATTGAGAAAGTTTCGGCCTGAGGTTGATTATTAATTTATTATAATGGTGGTTATGAAATATGAATTGATCTTGGACTGCAGTAGTTTTGATCCGAGAAAATACTGCAGAAAACTTCTACCTGATTGCAGTCACTCACTATCTTATTATTTTCATTATCATGCTCGTTACTCATCGTCAGAAACAGCACTTGTGATTATACAGTACATTACATTATCTTATGTTGACAAATACATGACTACAGCTTTAATAATTCATCAAACAGTAGGATTTTGAATCTGACTCTTTTTATAACTTCCCAGTGCACGCATTGCCGCCACAGCTAGCACTTTCAGTGATGTTTCTCTAAAGGGGATAATGTAGTGACTCTGGTGTTTCAGTTAGTCACATCTTAAACTGCAGATAGAACTATGATTCCCTCTATTATTATTATTAATTGCCCTTTCATTGACCCCAACACACTGCCATTAAAGATAAAACTCCCCACCAACTTGGAGCTTTCCTCTTTGCTCTTTTCAGTTCAATTAAAGCTAGCAAAGCATAACATTCCAACTTTTATATCGCTACTTGTCTGCCAGTTTTTGATTAAATGTGTCTGCAGCCACGTGTGTTCATTGTCATTCGTTCGATATCTAAGCAGTGTGTCCATGTGTCAGCCATCAGCTGGGGTCTGTATTAGCTGGAAACTCAAATAGCTTAATTATCAATAAAGGTCCACAAAATCTCTCTGTTAATGTCAAAGATCTTATCTTCGATACTTATGATTTAGGATAAGGTGTAAGACATTTCTTTGCCGTTCTTTTGCATAGCAATGGGACATGATTCGACGAGTGGATTTCGACCCAGAGAGATTATGATTTTGCTTTGTTCTCTTTCAGCAGGGGGGCCTGACACTTGAACATTAATGGTTTAAAACTGATCAAAACTCAATGTGTACCCTTAAATGGGATTTGATGATCATATATATATATATAGATATATAGAGTGAGCGAGAGAGAAATATTTTAATATGAAATTTTAAAGTGCGAGAAAGTTTGAAAAAATATATAAACCATGTAATTAAAATCTTTAAGTTTGATAGAATTTAGTGTTGAGTTGAATTTTTACTAAGTACTAAATCAATGATTATTAGGTAAACGAAATAAGAAAAATTAAAATACAAAATAAATCTTAACCCTTGGTCCTTTACTAAGCAAAAAATAAATTCAACACTGAATTTTAGTCACTTTAAATTTTAAGCCTCTTAAATCTCATAATTTAAAGTTTTTCCAAATTTTTTCCATATTTTAAAGATTCCGTACTAAAAAACTACTCTCTCTCTCTCTCTCTCTCTCTCTCTCTCTCTCTCTCTCTCTCTCTCTCTCTCTCTCTATATATATATATATATATATATATATATATATGAGCTGCAAATGCATGTGAGGTTGTTGTTCTAATTGACGGGGTCTTCAAACAAAGTTCCCCTCTTTTAATTTCTTTAGATTGCTTGTTAATAATGTTACATGTTCCAAAAAGGACAATCTTGTGGGTTTAGCAACTCTACAAGATAAGGCTCTTGTTTGAAACTTAGAAACTGCTTTGCAAAAATTGAAGTTGACAGTAATCAGTGGCCGGCAAGTTCAAATAGATACAGGAGTGGACCCTGTGACAAGGCCTTCGAACATACATGTGGATCCAATGTACATATATAAAGACCTCAACAGATTTTACTTGGTAATTGTAGTTTTTATATATGCTTGTCAAGAAGCAATTGAATTAATGGGAAGAGTGGCGAGGAGATTTGCAAAGTGGAAGAGAATGGTGAGGCAACAGAGAGGGAAGCTCTATATCATGAGAGTCTGCATCACCATGCTTCTTTGTTGGCACAAGTACTCTTGAAACCAAGAAGCTCGAAACTGTAACATATAGTTTCAACTTTCATGGAGCCTTCCTTTCTTCACTCTTTGGGCTTTTTCCCTTTTAATTCTTGGTTCTCGTGATTAGCACTTCTGAACGTGTATTAATATTACCCTTCGCTAATTTTGTTGTCTGATGTTTCTCACTGACTGTATATCAGTGTAATGAATGCATATATAAACGTGAATTATTGATTTGCATACTTGCAAATGTGGACATGTATATATACAAAGCTTGCATGCATGCCTATTTGCGTTTCGTATTATTCAGTTTAATAACTAAAAGCCTCAAGAGTATAAAACTGTACAATTGTAGCTGGTCCCCACATAAATTTGATGCTTTGAAGCTTGAAAATGTTTATTAAGATGCCATGCAAAGTCAATATGCACCAAAATACCCCGGTAATATTGTCTGCGAATCGCTTCTCAGTTTGTAATCTTTAGTATATATTAAAGGAAGCATCATAACGAATCCATCCAAGCACTTGCGGAACTTGGGGGAATCAATTTGTGATAGATTGCCGAGTTTGGGGCAAATTTACAGCCATATACAGACAGGGAAGGGCCTTGGAATCAGGATAAGTTATAGCAAGTCATTTTCCAGGGTGATTTGGCAGGGAGACACGCTGATGACTCTGTCTTGTCAAATTTTGATTCGCTGGGGCCTTCATCTCCCGCTACAATTGTCACCCACTACTACAATCTTCTCTATATAAGCCTTGTTTCCTTGAGCTCTCCCTATTCCCTTCCAGCTAGCTACACAAAGACCAATATATATACTCTCCATAATTCAAGCTACATACTAATACGTAGATTAGCGCTACTAGTCTTCTCTTCCGGTGAGTTGAAGATGGCGAAAGACTCAACTTCAAGGGGGATTCGGAAGCTTGGATCATGGCAACGGTGTTCGAGGCTTGTACGGGAGCAGCGAACGCGTTTGTACATCATATGGAGGTGTACAGTGATTCTTCTTCGTTGGGACGAGTGAGCCTGGAGGGGAGTCCTAGGTTCGGACCTTTGTTTGTACACTAAGAAAGCTATTGCATAATAAAGCAGCTTCGTGCTCTAAGGTTGCATCTGCACAACCAAGTTTGATCATTATGAAAAACCCAGTTAAGCTGGAATTAGCAGCAGCTTTTGTAGCAGGTAGTTCAGGATAAATTTGAAGAACAATACCCGTCCTCTGTAAAAATAGAAGAGAAATATGTTTCTATGGTACTTTTTGTCTATTCAGTTGACTCTCTCCTCCCCTCACGCGGGCACACACGGGACCGGCTTTTTCATATCGGACAACAATTAGCAAGAAAAAAGAAACTATCTGCTAATGAAAAGCATATGAAGGCAATCTGTTTATGGCCTTAATTTTCAACTTAATAACAAGCATCTCTTGGCCACCCATCGGTACATGTAATTCATTATTCATTACAGCTCATATTCTTCACGGCCCCGACATATCAAATATTTTCCATCCGATCTGTTTCGCAGTCAATAGTCATCCCCACAATTCCACCAGACATCTTTCTTTTGAAAATTTTCTTTTCCAGTAAAGACGAGGCATCATGAACCGTTAGTCTCAAATAAGTGCAGATCATAAGAATAATCTTACATATATCAAATTCCAAAATGAAAACGACCATTTACTTTCTGTACACGTTCATATCAACCATATAGAGCTCTGTTGAGAAGCAACAGATTTACTATCCGCTCATTAAACTTCAAAATTTTTATTACATTTGATGGTTTCAATGTTCATTTTCTATGTACGTAAACAAAATTCTTCTCTCTGGTACCACTTCCCAGACAAATGGCAGTCAAATTCTGGACTTGTCATCATCCCTTCATCACTTGCCATCAAGGGGAGGGTCACCAGGAGTTGCTCTTGTTGAACTCGAATCACTCGGCAGCTTTCTTTTGAGGTAGCCCATGGTTACTTTGACCTCCCTGATTCTGAAGAATATACATAACAAGAATCCACATCATTTAGCTCCACTGACAAGCGAAAATTTTGGGTGAATAATTACAATAGATAACATATTGTGACTGTTAGGCCAAATATATCACTAGAGTATTTTTATGCTACTAATTGGACCCACTTATTTCTAAGTCCTTTTTTGACAGTAGAACAATAATGCAAAACTTAGAAAATGGCTACATTCAGAAAAAATGAGCAGGGACACTTGGCAGCACTCTTTTAAAACTAAATATTGATAGCGGGATAAAATTTTTTTATAGGTTGTTAAAGAAATAAAGTTCGTTGATTTGTTTAATCAGAAGCACTTTCAGTGCCATCATATTATAGTGGACTAAAAGTTCTGACTTCTGAGCAATCTAAGAGGATCAACCATTGAAACCTAATTTCAGGAAATTTGTTAATAATTTTTTTCTTTCTACCAGAAGATGTTTGCTATATCTTTTTTGTTTTTTTTTTTTTTTTTTTTGTATTATTATTATTATTATTTTCTTTTTTTTTTGGCTGATAAACTACATGTCCACAGCATAATCAAGAAAAATAGTTAGTCATACAGGATAGAGGATATCTACTTACAGCAGCTCCTTTCTGGCCAATTAACCTGCGACTTGATGGAGCCCTGGCCACAGATGAAGCAGCTGCAGCTGCAGCCACACGGATTCTACAAAAGAAAATTAAAAAGCATCCAGCTTCATTATATGTTTTTGCAGTAATCCTACATCACAACTGTAAAGTTTTCTGTACTACCTTTTATGTACATCAACATATTCATCTGTTTCATCTACAATCTCCTCCTGCATTATTCAAGAAAATCATCAAAATACAGTCTGGTGGCAGCAAGCAAATAAATGAAAGAAGTCAAATACCAAGGAGTTCTATTTCACCTGCAAAAGTTCTTCAAATACATCTTCCAGGGTGATGATACCAATGACTTCACCATCTTCAATATCCTCAGATGCATAAGTTAATCCATTTGTTGTCGAATCACTACGTTGTGAATAGGATAGCCGGTTCATACTGCCTGATGACAAAGGCCTATCAATGTCAACAACAACCCTTTCTGTCTTTTCATCCTGCTTGGATAGCAAAGGAGCAGTCAGGTCACAATTCCCGCCTTTGACTTCATTCTGTTTGGGTTTTTCGCCATCAATCATTGGTGGGAGAGTCTTGCTTTTTCCTTTAGCCTTCACAACAGCCGCCATGTGGCTGCTGCCCTTTTGAAATTCGTTCAGTATATCATAAAGAGGCATATCTGATGGTACTCTGGAAAAACATACCACACAAGAATAAATATTAAATATTTCCATCGTATAAAATAATAATAATAATAATAAGCAAAATTCAAAGATGAATTAGCACACCTTGGAATTCTCCTTATTGAAACAGCACTAACTGGAGTTTCTGTTTCAGGTCGTACAGTGAGAAGACTTTTCACCTAGATCCAGTCAGCAGCAGAGAAAGGGAAGAAATGAAATACACAATTAACAAAAGCTTCAAACTTTGAACTTAGGAATACAATACAAAACAGAACTTTATCAAATGTTCCAGATTCTATCACCCACCAGCAGAAGTCCAATAATATTTTTTGGATTCCCAGAGTACACAGGTACCCGGCTATGACCTCGAGCAAGAATTTTACCCATAGCCTCCCTGAGTTATTAGTTTGGAAATAGAAACAGAGCTATGAGTAAATGAAAAATAGAGTATGACAAATTATAGAACTTTTCCAACCAAAAAACATAGAAAGGATGATGACTGAAACTCAAACGTCCCTGACAAATATGACCTTTATGGCATACAAGCAGCGTAGATTGGAATGAAGCAAGAAAAAAGAACAAAAAATACACCAGTCTACATGAATGTGTAATGCTGGTTATGAACATAGAAGCATCAGAACAAAGAACTAGTTATAGAAGGGTAACTATGTAAGAAGGAATTTACCTTCAACAACTACCCAGCCATCAAAGACATAGACTCATACGAAAGAGACCCCAAAAAAGAAAATTATTCAAGAAAAAAATTTCAATTGACATGCCAAAAATATTCAAGATCAATACTTACCAGTCCAATTTTGAATTGACATCCAAGGAAAAAGTTGATTCAATAGGCGTCATAGCCTCCTCAGCAGTCTGTGGAAACAAGAAGTGTAGCAAAATGAATAAGTTGAGATGCAATCAGCAAATGTAAGCAACAATGATCCTAAGAAAGTAGCTAGCTGCTTTATAACACATTAACAGCTTGAAATCGCAGTTACAAGCTGTAGATAGTAAAAAGAAACAAATTAATAGAAGTATTGGATACACCTTACAATGTGTACATGATGAGATTTAACCACATAAACCATTGCTAGCCAAAACCAACTGCAAACATTTCGTATAAAAACACAGTACATTCACCCTAGTCCATGCACAACCAACATGGACACAAGAATAAATATAAGCAACGGAATGATTTCAGATGCATTCCCTGATTTTCATTTAGCAAAACAGAACAGCTACAGATTGGCAGTTTAGCAGTGATCACAGTGCATACCTTTTCAGTCAAATCCAGTGCTCCACTAATAATAGTTGTCTCATCATGAGTGAGCTCACCTCCCTTACCTGCCTACATATACCAAGAAAAGCATTCCTTATTGTGATTAGTAGTCAAAAGCAGTACAAGTAACATTACTTATATTCAGCATTCTTAAATTGATACTCCACAAACCTAAAGTTTATGCTATACCAATTGCTTTATTTTACCTCCTGGCTATGTATCGAGACAAGGGCTTTTAACTGAGCTCGCCTAAATAAAGCTTCGTTATGTCCCAAAACCCAGTCCAAGATCTGGAGTACATATATCAATTCAAGTAATTTGTCAGAACTAGAAATAAAAAGATAAATATACTCATTTTAGTACCAAAGTGCAGAATAAAATCACATTAAGTTTTCAAGACAAAAACTACGTAGAGATAGAAATTAAAGGATAAAACAAGAAACCAAATAAAAGGTCATGCACACCCTTCCCACTTATCTAGAATGGTAGAAGACATTGGGAAAGCCCCACAAACTATCATGAATTTCTAGCCAAGAACATGCGAAAATGAGAAAAAGCAATGAGTGGAACAGACTGAATCCACAGCGGGCAGTATTCCTTAGGCCCATGTGCAAGATGTTGTCATTGATTTTTTTTTTTTTTTTTTTTGGGGTTAAATAAGAAACTCAAAAATGTATCAAACATGAAGAATCATTACAGTGCCAGTTGTCCACCAAGTAAGCAAAGAACTAAAATTTTCCGTGCTATACAAAAATATAGCATTGATGAGAAAAGGAAGAGGCTTTGCAAGCCCAAAAGGAGAATAGGGATTGAAAATTGGAAATATCCCATGCTTCCTTAAGCTAATATTATCAATTTTCAACTAAAAACATGTAAGAAAATGAAATAAAACATGAAATATGGCAACAAAAAGCTCTCCAGGGCTCACATAGAGACATTCAAAAGTGCTATTTATTTCAATAAATGATGCAATGAGATGAAATATTAGTCGTCATAAACTCCTAAGAGATGCGTACTAGAAAGTCAAAGGCCTCAAATATATTGAACATATGTAAGAGACGCCTGATGGCTCCTCTAGTGCAATTAGAAACAGCAGTTTGATTAGAGGTCGCCTCAGGTTGACAGCATAAATACACCTTTCTAGCTATATGAAATCTTACAAAAATATCAAGCATCGGTCTCAAAGTTTTACCTTTCCAATGGGATAAGCTATCGGATAGCAGATAATCATCAAAATTCGCACAAGCAATACAAAATTAGCACCTACAGCGAGTCCATACCTTGTGCATATTGCTTGTGGAATAACCTTACAAACAAAAGGATCAAAAAAAGGAAAAAAAAAAATCAAATTCCAATGATTTCAAAATCAGATTGGAAGAAACTAAAGGTCTAATAAATGACACTGCTTAAGAATTAAGATAACATACCTCTCCAAAAAAGAGAACAAAAGTGACAGAGAGTATTATGGCAACATACTGATTGAAAAGCTTATCGAGATATATAGGAAGGGCCTGCACGTCGCAAGCATCAAAGCCATTAGCTGTAGCTAGAAGTTGAACTGTATCTCAAACAATCATAAGGAATTGAAAACCAAAGACTTGCTAACATTAAGATTTTGTTCAACAGAGTATCAACATCTCATGCAAACAAAATCATCTCTTTTACAACTTACAAGCATTAGGTGCCCATCTAAGCTTGATGATAGTAAATTGGCAATGTGTGATCTCAGAATTTATTTAAGTTGCAAAATAATAGAAGCTACAAAGTTGAAAAACAAAATTTCCAATTATCTACCTCCATAGAAGCGGCATTACACAGTAGCAAAGTCACAAGAAGCTGGTGTTGCTTTTGAACCACAGGAAAAATCGCCGCTAAATACACAAACAAAAAAAAACGCGACATTTTGTCATTGTCATTCATTATCACTGATTATAAACGAAATCATTTCTACAATTCGATAACATTTTGATCCAGTTAACTAATTTATTTGTAAATAAAGTATATTATAATGAATCTGTGGACAAATGAAGACCTGCTTGTTTCTTCTCGGAGGGAGTGCCGCTACGCTGGAGGATTTCAAGTTCGACGAGGCCGAGAGACATGAGGCCTAAGGTGAGTCCAGACATGATACCAGCGAAGAGGACCAAAACGCAGGAAATTCCGGCGTATACGAACCACCAGACGGAGCCAAACGGTATGCCTTCAGATGAGGGGCCACCGCCGTTCATCATCGTCGACGTCAGCATCCGCGTCGCCATCACCGCATTTAGTAATTGCATCGTCGTCTGGATCTCTGTCTCTCGTTCTCACTCTCTCTTGTTTTTCTTCTCTGATCCAGATGAATGATGACGACAACTCCCTCTCTCTCTATATTCGTTTCTGTTAAATTAATTTGAAGATAAAAAAAAAAAAAAAAGGCTGTGTTTGTGCAATACTGCAATGTGTTTCAGTCACTTATTGTTGTTATGAGTTGTTTGCTGTTACGACCATGAACGGAGCGTGAACCGGATGGGAAAATGGAGACGTTTATGATTAATTTATTATTACAATATTATTGTTGTACACGTGGCGCGTTCTAGTAGATTCTTTGACTAGCACAAGACTCCCTTCGCTTAGGCCCGTACCGATCGGTTATTTGGGCTTCGTGGATGGGTACGATCACGTGAAAAGGTCTAATAAGGAGTTCTACTGGACCTCTTTTTCAAAGTTCACTGTACTCATACAAAATGTATTTTTATTATTAAATTCACACCGTATGTTAACATTTTTGTCTTTGAACCAAAAAGAAAAACGAAGATCCAATTTAAAAGTATTTTCAGTTTCAAAAGAAAATCGTACTTCTCATTTTTCTTAATTACTAAAGTTTTAAATACACCCACAACCCACATCAACAAACTAAATTTGACAAAACTTGAGTAAAAAATATATATATATTCCTTGATACATGATTAAGTTGGTCAAACACTTTCTCACCTTATTTTTAAAGTTTACAATTTATGCCTATTCGTCGGGTTAGATTTCCTAACTTATATATATTGGATTGTATCACATTTACAAATTATACTCCTTAATGTAATATTTAAGAAATTAAAAAACTGGAAGTCGACAAGGATTGCAGTTAAATGGAGTGCGAGGTAACGACTCAAAAAAAAGTCGAGAGAGTAATATTGTTGGCGTTTCCTTTTCCATCTTGTGAAAAGAGAATTACTGAATTAGTAAGTGAGAGTATGAATAAAAGTTTCAATTACTATAAAGATCAAGATTTATCTTAAGAAATTGTAGTGCGAAAACAATCCAATCATCACAGACGACAATTGCTCCAATCTAAATTCAAAACCAGTTCATCGAAGATCATCAGGAAGGGAATTCAAGTTGTAGTTTCAAATGAATTCATCCTTCATCGTGTTTAACGACCATATAAAAGACCTCATTATGCTTACGATGGTATCGTCAAATTCAACATGATTCAGTATAACAACAAAACAAGTTCGATTCTCCCTCACAACACAGATGTAGTTATTACTATCTTTATCTGATCTTGATGGCTGCAATTACATCCCCACAAACAGCAGCAGCTTACTACTATAAATGCTTGCAACTTTCAAGTCGCTGGACTAGGGTCACTTCGAATTCAAGTTGCCACCTAAGGTTGTATTCAAGAATTCAAGAATTACAGATTCTGGAACTGTCACCTTATGTCACAAAGATTTCCAGAGGTATAAAGTTACAGAACCATAACATCAACCAGAAATACTGCAAATGTAGCAAGTCTTGGTCCAACATTGTAAAAGCAGTGTCCAAAACTCCATTGAGTAATATCTATTCTTCATGGTATTGACTGTGCCAACAATTCTTAGTTCCTAAATATTAAGATGTGCATAAATGCTTTCCCATTTCTTGCGTTGACAAGATTTCAAACTAGAACTTGTATCGTGTTCTCCTCCCCCTATTTTTGGACAAGCCAGGCTCAGCAATCTTAACCAAGATAAACCTGCCGTAGAAAAACTGAGCAGCAAAACATAACACAAGCAGTGAAACACAATTTTCTGCATAACTAACTACACAGGGATGGAAAAAAAATAATCTATTAAGTCACATACCTTTCCGTTCATATTTTCTACTGCCAAGTCAGCAGACTCTTTCCTTGAAAACCAAACAAAAGCAGATCCTAAAGGCTGCTTCGACAGTTTCTCAGTAACAATTTTGACTGCAAGATTAGTAACAAACAATTGAACATTAAAATAAAATCAGAATAAATTTCGCTCTCAACATTTCACAACAGCATGAAAGCTACAGCCCTGCATAATTAGAAAACATATGATTCGTTTTAGGCAATTCTCAAGAAGAATAAATCCTGATTAACCACAGGACTAAATTCCTATTGCGATGAACTTCTTGCCTATGTGGCTTTGTCCAAAATTATTTGCCCTGACATCAGATTGAGTTTGTGAGTGCATTGACCATGCACCATAGATTGAAGGATCTAAAATTAGAAATAATAAACACACTTGTATAACATTCAAAAAGATAAATTACTACACCATATTGTTACATCTAAGTAATAAGCCATTCCTTCGAGGAGTCACTTCCATGCACACAAGACTGGAAAAAAGCATAAAGTAAAAAATTTCACCTCGGACAACTTCCCCAAACTGTGAAAAGGCCTTCTTCGCCCGTCCCTCAGTCATAGATTCTGGCAGTCCTGCATCAATTTTCTTCCTAGTCTTCACAAGCGTGACCACTCAAAACACATGAATTCTTGAGAAATATAACCTCAGCTAATGATAATTATCAATTTAAAAAAAGATTATTTTTTGGAAAGGCATCTATCAAATGTGATTACTAATTAAAACTTCTAGTGCTTTTCAAAACTATAGAAGCTTTCTCAAAAACCACTACTCAAGTGCTTCTTCAGACAAAAAAAAAAGGGGGGGGCACTTGAGTCATATAATCATTGTCAGTTTTAACCAAACACTGCAAAATCAAGAGAACATTCTCGATTATTCGCGGGAGCTTCTTGGGGAAAAAGCACACCCGAACACAGTACTCTCTCATTCAAATCAAATTTCGAAATTACAACACATCGATATCAAAACGTTAAAAAGGGATGAAAGCGAAGCAAAAGAGGCATATTTTCACCTTTAATAAAAATCCCAGTTCGAGAGGTAGTGTCGGATTCCGTTGAATTGCTCGAGCTCGAGCTTGAACACTTGGTTTGAAGAGAAGGGCGGCTGTAAATGGGTGAAACAGAAACTGAAGAAGAATTATTGGAAGTTAGGGCCTTGGAGACAAAGGGTCTTGAAATTGCAGTTTGTGTGTTTTGGCGGGAGTCAAGCAATAATAATGAGTAAGGCGATGGACATGGCAACCACAGCGCCATTTCAACTCGAAGTCAAAACCCTGATACCACACTCTACTGTAACTGGAGGGTTTATGCAGTCGGTGAAATTTGCGTAAAATGAACGACGACGGTTCACTGGCCCACAAAAATTAAAGAAGCCCAACATTTTGGGCTGAATTTTTTGAGTGGATCCATTCCAAACCCAACACTTTAACTTTTCAAATTCCTTTTGTATTGGATAACGAGAAGCATCCCAAAAAAATTTGAATACGTGAAGGTTTTAAAATTAAAGAATTTTTTAATAGTTTTAACTTTTAAACTGGAATATAAAATATATGCAATTTAAAATTAATTATTAAATCCTGATCACTAAGAATTTCTCCTTAAATGTAATTCCAGAAGAAAATGGGCTTTGTCAGGATATTCAAGGGGCGTTGAGAGCATCACTCTTTCTAATTTGTACTTGTTTTTTTTTTTTAATTTTACATTAATATTTAGTAAAAAGTACTAAAACAACATTATTATAAGAAAATCCTCCCAAAAGATTTGTCCTATTTATTTCTTGCCCATACTGATACAATAACCACATACCCTTTGTACAAAATTAATGTGGTATGAGGTAGTGGTTGGAGAGCAATGTACTTAATGAAAATATAATTATAGGAAAAATGAGATATACCCCCTGCTATTTATCAACACTAAGTATTTATCAACACTAAGTGAAACTCCCCTCAAGTTTTAAATTAGTTAAATTCTCATTATGTTAAAATATTAACTATGAATTGACTTTTTCAAACGGTAGTTTTGTCTTTAAAAATAATAGAATTATTATCATCATGTCATGGGGCAATACAAAATAGTTTTTAATTTACAAATTAATAAATGAAAGAACATACCCAAAATATATCATCTTCTCAAACACTAAAAAAAAAAAAAGAAATAGTATATTATCAAACTTTTCGTATCCCAAGTCCTCATATCAATTTTACCCAGGTTTCCCTTGCTATTGCTAATAAAAAGTAAATATGAGTTTAATTGTTCTTTTTTTTTTTCCTTATTTTCTGATATGTCTCCAAAACATAAGCATTAAGCCGCCTAATTAACAAACTTCCCAAGTAAATGACAGGCAGAAGGCCCCAAATTTTTTTCCAACATCATAGCTCTTAAATTATTCATTTATATTTATTATTATTATTCTATAATAATCTTTACTCAAATTAATTATCAAATTCCTACAAAATCTATATTTAATGTTATTTAATTTAAAACTCGATAAAAGTCACACATTTGTTAACTTGTTATCCATTACTATTTTTATCAATTAAATGAAAAAGGCACGACACATTCAATGCTTTAATGCATAAAGGAAAAAAAGCTTTCTTTAAAAAAGCTTTCTTTCATTTTTGCTTAAGAAAAAAAAAATTAACTATTTCCTTTGATCATTGCTATTTAAAATTTCAATCCATCAAAGTTAAATTTCAAATATCCAAGTTCTTTCTTCCTATTCGCTGCTTAATTAGTTGTGTTATTCAATTGTTTTTGTTTCTTTTTTAAATATTATAGTTGTTTTCTTTTAATTGTCTAGCACAACTATTTGCTTGTTTACTCTTCTTCCACTAAAAAAGAAAAAATGTCTAGCAAAAAATATGCATCAAGATACAAAAAACTTGGGGAAAAAAAGAAAAGAATAAAAATGTTAGTTTGATCTCAAAAAGGAGCTCTTGATGAGTTTGTCAAAAGTAACAAAAAGGATGTGAATTAGAGTTAAGAATTAGTAATTGGCGAAATTTTTCAAAATTAAAATTGATAAAAACTTATTTAAGATCAACTGAGTCGAAAGAAAATTTAAATGATTTAGCTATATTGAGAAAAATATATTAGCGAAATTAGAATATAAAAATTTGATCAATAATTTTGCACCTAAGAAAACTAGAAAATTTAATTTTAAATAAATAACTTTTTAGTAAAACTAATACATATATTTAACCTTAAATTTTTTAAAAGATCTAATTAAAACAATTCACCTAAGGCCCCAAAATTAGTTGAGCCGCCCCTAATGATAGGCATGCTTGAGACGAAAAGTCTAGGTCTTAGTCATTAGTTGTCTTAAAACAAATGGGTGCTTGACATTTGGTCCACTAACTACGTATGCAAAATTACCATATTTCACATTATTTTTTGTGTTTCATGAATTATTGCTTAGTATGTCTTTCGTTGGTTATAGTACAATTAGTAATGTAGATCATATGTTTCCAGTGGTTATTATAAAAGGCATAGAAGTTATTTAAATAAAAGGACTGAGATAATTTATTTCACAAAACTACTCTCTTCTCTATATTCTTTTCTTTCCTCTAATATTTTCACTTCAAATCCTTAAAAAATGCATATTGAATGGTATGAGAGATAGATTTTTAGTTAAGAGTGGATTTAAAAAATAAGAAGAAAAAGTCAAAGAAGTTAAAGGAGGAGAGAAAGTTATTTTGTTATTCGAAATTTTGTGCAAATTTTATAATCAATCTATATAGAATAGATCAATGGTGACAAGTGTCGATCCCACGAGTAGGTTGATTTTAATTGTTTGTAGAATTAATTTTCTTTTAAATGGGTGGTTAGATTTATGGTGAAAGGAATTTAAAATATGCTAGAATTTAAATTAAAATGGCAAGAGTAAATTGAAATGGAAACTATTATACTTGAAGCACTGGGTATCCTGGATCCGTGATCAACATGTTCCATGGCTAAATATTCTATATTAATCTAATTAAATCATGAGGTGATTCCACACCTCATGAACCACGCTCAAATAAGTATGGTGTTAAGGTTATCGTGTTAAATAATAATAACCTTGTACTAGTGTGCTTAACTGCGCAGATTCAGACAAGACTATTATTATTTGTCGACGAAAAGTCAAAACAACCACAAATATTAGAGGGGAAAAGAAAATAAATTTACCAAATAAAGCCCATGGAACATGTTGAGACTTCACCTTCAACCCAAGCTTAAAAGTAAATTAGCTACTCATATTTGAACTAGGGGTAAAATGGGAATTTATTAAAATACATAGAAAATACAAGAAAGAGAAGGAATTACAAAAATCTAAGCTTAGAAATGAATTGTGGATATCAAATTGTGGGGAAGCCCCTTTATAGGTACATTGAGTGAATCATGACCATCCTGATTAAAACAGCCGTTTGACGCCAGTGATCAACGCCATCGCCATCAACAATGTCAACACCACTATTCAACAAGAACACTATTTGCATTCACACGGTTTGACCACTATTTGCACAAGAACCGATTTTTGCACAAGAATACTATTTGCACACACGGTTTGACCACTATTTACACAAGAAACCGGTTTTTGCAGACAAGAACACTATTTCAGACAAAGACTACACAAAGACTATACATATGAATAGTCATACGTGAATGACATTTTTCCTTTATGCCCTCCCAAAGTTTTCGATCGTCCCCGAGTTCAAATGTGATGTCTGCTTTGTTGTCGATCACCCGCTCATTATGAAATGATCGTGATACCCCTAAAATACATAAAATAACCAATTATAATGAAACACACGTAATTAAATAACAAAATACTTAAATAAATAAAAATAGCAATGTTAGTGAGACTTGAAGTGTAAAATGACGATTTTCTCCTTTATAAATATACACTTTCTAACACTCAACACACTCTAATCAAATTTTATTGCTAGTCCCTAAGAAATAAAGTCAAGATAAAATCCAAAACCAATATTTTTTTTAAACACACGTGTTTATCGAATCGATTAATGATAGAATCAAAGAAAAGTACAAGTATTATCTCCGCCTAAAGAAATATCACAACCACATCAACAATCCACATGCATCACCCAAGAGACTATAGTAATCGTGCCACTTTCAAGAATAACATGTCAAACCCCAAAATCTCACCAGTAGTAGTGACACTCTCACAAATAAATTAAACCCAATAAAAATTGTCACTACAATGAATGGTGAATTGAGAGAAAATAATATAGAAATACCACACACTCTCACCAAGATGAAAGAAATATGCCCACAGCTTAGAAATAATACGACCTCAAATAAATTACTAGTCAACCCAATTTATTCTTTTTTTTTTTAATGCATCACTACATCTTAATAGCCCATATAACTAGCTTTCACTTCAGACTATAGTTTTCTAAAATCAAGAAGGACTTTTATTAGGACGTAACGTAGGCTAGGGACATGGCTTAACAAAGAAAGGAAAATAGGGAAACAAAATATATATATGTTTGAGAAAAGTTCAAGAACTTTTGAAAATTACAAGATGCATTTCGCTTATTCATTGCTATTGTATATCTTTTTTTTTTCTTTTTCTTTTTTTTTTTTGAATTTTTTTTTATTTATGGCACAACTTTGTTGAACAAAATAATTATTTATCCTTTTTCTCAAACATGAATAGGTGATGGAACTTGTATTATATCGGATAATACTCCAAATTGGAGTGGGTCAGGATGATAAGTTAATAAAGAAAAAGTTTTTTTTTTTTTTTTTTGGCTCAAAATGGCTAACTATGGATATTTTACAATAGGGATGGCTTGAAAGGCTCAAACGGATCAAAGATGGCCTTCCATCGTCTCTTAGAACTCTAAATAATCTTCCATATCTACTAGTTAGGTGGGCCTTTAGATGCAGCAACACACATTTTTTTTTTTTGTAAAGGGTTTACTTAATGGAAATCTAGAGAGCATGTATAAAATAATAAACGGCTCATCTGCATGAATAATGGGCACAAAGGTTTACTCTCCAAGAAACATTAATAGGCGCATAAACTCACTTAATTTATTTTGACATATGCATTCCTTCAAGCAACTCATATTTGTCCCCAACATCAACATATAGAATAGCAAACATGGTGTAACATCACTCAAGACCAAAGATAATAAAAATACTAAAATTCAAAAGTCATCATATCATCCAATATAAAAAAACTCACACAAAATTACGAAATATTTTTTTTAACGAAATTCTACCCCCCAACCTATTCTAAACATAAAAAGAAAACATACATGCAGAAAAATTAAAGAAAAATGTCTGAATTTTTTTTTTTTTTAAAGAAGATGCGTTTCTAGAGTCACTACACTCCATATTCAGCCATATTCGACTTAAAAACTTGAAAACATATATTTATAAAGGAGAAGTCAAAAAGAAAAGTTAGGAAAAACATAATAATAATATTTTTTTACTAAGATGCGTTCTAGAGTAACTACACTCCATATTCACCATCTTCTATTCAAAATGGTTAGTTCTACAACAAAATTAGTAAAACTTAACCAATATTCCACAATTGTCAACTATTCCCTCCAACTGAATGAAACATTGTCCTCAATGTTTGAAAGGAAAGCAGAGTTTAGAAGACATCACTGGGTAGTAAACATGTAAGAAAATATTTACAAACGGAGTTAAATCTAATTTGTACTTACTTTATCGTTACCATCATTATTTGAACATTCCAACACAACGGTCCTGGGATCTGTCTCTGATTGATAAGCTTGTAATAGATCAAGTAGCTCATTAGCAGTATGTGCACAAATAAAGACTTTTTTAACTGAGGAAGGAATGAAATAGGTTTTTATTGCATGGTTAAGAAATGCGATAAAGCCATCATAAAAATTATTGACATTTAACAAACCGATGGGTTTCTGGTGGATGTTCAGATGGGCCCAAGATGCTAATGTAATTAGTGCCTCTAGAGTTGCAAGATCTCCTGGAAGGAAAATAAAAGCATCAGCATGATTTATCATTTCAGTTATGCGTTCTTGCATACCTGAGACAACTAACTCTTCTCCGGTTGATGAGTTGACAAAGCCCAAAGGTTTTAGGATTGTTGGGATGATGCTCAACACTTGGCTCCTCTCGACATAAGCACGAGACCATTTTGGATAACCCTCGTCACCTCCTCCATACACCAAGTGCGCTTTTCTGCTATTCTTGACCAAGATCTATGCCTCAACGAACTCTTTATGTTTGCCATAATTAAATCCAGAGAGCACACAAATGTTCTTGAATTGTTTGCTGGGAGTAGCTGCCATTAGGATACTGCTCAAAAACAACTTGTGAGTGCACAACAACAAAAAATTATATTTAAGAACCTTGGTGACAACGGTCACGGTATGAGGCATTATGTCAATGTCAATTAAGAATAAGGCACATGTATCGAGAGTAAAAAAGTAAACATTAATAAGGAAAAGCAAAACAATTATAACATGAAAAAAATTATTACACGCTATAATGCGTATGTTAAAATAACGATGAAAGTAAAACAACGATGAAAGTAAAAAGGATATCTACGGTAGTTGCATTGTGGCTCACATCTTCCTCCTCGGTTTCGTCCGAAGAAGCTTGCAACGCCTCTCATGGGTCGAGATAGGCTTCCCATCCGGTTTTCTTACAAAGCGGCAAGCAGTCGTTTATAGTCGATTCGAGATATCGTACGCGTTCTTTCTCGAATAATGGCCATATAACGGAGAATCGCTCTTTATGCGTATCCAGGGATGCGTTTGAAAAACGAAGGATATTATCCAATGACTCTTTATTCAAGCCATCCCAATGAATTTAATCTTATCTTCCTCATTATCGGACACCATTCCTAAAGAACATGGTTTTTATTGCATATCGCTCGCACACTTATGACAACATGAAAGTCTTTTAGCTCGTCGCTTTTCTTGCATAATTTCCTTTACCACAACCAGTGCATGTATGCAACAAATTTAGGAGGCAACTCACCGCCAAACGTACTTTGGCCTCGATTAACCAAATGGATCTCGGTATGTCATTGTTCATAAGCAATCGCATGCGTCGGATCGGGCTTTATAGATTGAAAGGAGTGCATTACGAGGAAGCGAAGGAATCGTTTGTGAAGTTTTGCTAAAATCTGTCTCGCCCATGCCTTCGTCTCGTAATATCGCTTATTGGGAAATCAAGTAACCGACTTGATTGTCACTGCCGTTATCCGCCTCTTCACCGGGTGAAAACTTAAACACACAAAGCAAACTAAAACACAAAAACAGAAAAACAAATTAAAACACACAAAGCAAATTAAAATCGTCCTCTTATCGAATTACCTCAAGCTCCAATTCGGATCAAAATACCATCCTCTATTTACATGAGTTGTCTTTCTAGATCTTTAACGTGGAATACTAACTCTGGCGGTTGTAGATCGGATAGGATGAAATTTACAAAATCGCATCCGCTCGAGATGCGTTTGGATACGTTGAAGTGTTCTAATCGTGTACAAGAGTCTTGTCTCATGATTAAAATGATAAGAGAAAACTATAATGGTTAAACAAACACACTTAAAAAAATAATTTCAATCAGCAAAAGAATAATCAAAAGAAAGAAAAGAATCAAATCAAATTACCGAAAAGAAAAGAAAAACCTCAATTTAAACTTGGTGGGTCACTCAGATTTATTTCACTCTCCTCTCCATGTGGTTGGTATTCTAGATATGGCTTTAATCTTTGACCATTAACTTTAAAAGTAACGCCGTTCTTTGGATCCTTAATTTCAATTGCCCCATGTGGAAAAACAGTGTGAACAACAAATGGGCCAAACCATCGAGAACGTGACTTACCTGGGAATGGGTGCAAGCAAGAATTTAATAAAAGCACTTTCTGACCTGGAGTGAAAGATTTCCTCATAATTTTCTTGTCGTGAAAGACTTTTATTCGTTGCTTGTAAATCTTGGCGAACTGTAATCTTCTTTTTGAGCCAGCTTGTTGCATGTCAAAATTGAATTTCTTGATGGCCCAGTACGCACGATGCTCGAGTTTCGGTGGTGATTCTG
This sequence comes from Citropsis articulata, assembly GCA_030449925.1. Classification (NCBI taxonomy): domain Eukaryota; kingdom Viridiplantae; phylum Streptophyta; class Magnoliopsida; order Sapindales; family Rutaceae; genus Citropsis; species Citropsis articulata. Next base: position 3,166,024 of record JASUUH010000095.1, on the reverse strand, counting down.
ATGATGGGCTGAGTTCCTTTTCTGATGGCACTAGTTGTTCAACTCTTGACTTCCATTTATTTGTGTCCATGGATGGAGTCGAGTCAAGTAGTATTGACCTCATCGATTGATCTCACAATGTCAAAATCCAAACCAAAGTGAGTTAAACATGTTTGTAAAGGGTCATCACTAAAGTTTGATGAAAATTATTATCAATCGATGTTTCTATTAAATCCACATCAACAATTCCATCATCCACATTGTGAGGTTGTTTGGCAATGTTGAAATTATTGATTTCCATGGTCTTATTGCCAAAGTACAACTGCTTATTTCAGATTCTGCATTGAATGTGAGCATGGCGGTTGCCAAGAAAGGTCGGCCTAGGATAATGGGGATGTGCTTTGAATCTGTCTTGGTTGAGTGTCAATTACAATGAAATCAACAGGAAAATAAAACTTGTCTCACGAATAAACGTCTTCCACAATACCACGAGGTATTTTGTGGACCGATCTGCAGTAACACCACTTTGGAGTTGGGTGTAATTCTCCCATCAAGTTTACAAATCTGAGAATAAGGCAATGATTTACAGCTCCTAAATCCAACAAAGCATTCTCAATTGTGTGGTTCCCTATACTACGTGAGATAGTGGGGAGCACTGGATCTTTGAATTTTAGAGGCATTTTATGTTGGAGTATAACTAACATTTGTTAAAAGGCCTTTTACGAACATGAATATTTCTCTTTTAGTGCATAGATCTTTAAGAAACTTGGCATACGATGGCACTTGTTTTATAGCTTCAAGCAGGGATGTTAACACTACTGTTTGAAGATTTCAAAATCTCAGTGGATTTTTCTTTCTTCCCTTTAGCTAACCTCCGAGGAAATGGAGCTTTGGGAATGTATTCTCGTGAGTTGGTTTCTTCTTTCTCCTCCGGTGATGGGTCCTCGTGATTCACGTGTACAATCTGAGTTGATTTTGGCATCTCACTTTGTTATCGATTTCTTTCCTTTCGCAAGGTCATGATAGCTTTGACCTCTCCATACCGCCTGAACTGGAACTTGCTTCATTCACTGCTTTAGGGTTAGGCACTGGTTGACTTGGGAATTTGCCTTTTTCAACGGTCATGGTCAAATTTTGAGCTGAAGAAGCAAGTTGTCCTACCATTTTCTCGATGTTTGAAATTGATTGGGCTTGTGAGTTGAAGCCCGCCCTCATCTCATTTCGCAGTTCATCAATGGTGCGGTTCTGCTGCTCGATTCTAGAATTAGTGAGATTTTTCAGATTCTGGAACGTATCCTCCCATGGTTTGGGTTGAGTATGGTTTGGGTTTTGATTGTATGGTCTAAATGGTGGCTGAGAGGCTTGAGGAATTTGAGGAATTTGAGGAATTGGTGGAGGTGGAGCTGTTGGTTCATTTTGTTGGAATCCTTGAGACCATGAAAAATTGGGGTGGTCTCTCCATCCAGGATTATATGTGTTGGAGTAAGGATTGTAGGTTGATGGTTTTCTCATGATTCCTATGGCATTGGCTTGATCTGAATATGAGTCATGGTCATGTGGCTCTGTTGATTTGGCAGTCGTCAATGATGCTATTTGTCGAGAAAGACCTTCGATTATTGCTTTGACTTCCTTGATTTCTGAGCTTGACTCACCAATGTTAACCTCATTCACTCCCTTAATTCTCCTGGTATTCTGAGTGATCGACTCACGTTGTTGGGAATTATCTCGATTGGTTGGAAGAATTCCCAAATCTCAAGCACTTTTGACATAAGCTCTCCTCCATCGGTCGCCATTAGCCATTCTTGCACATGTGGCAATAATCCTCCAAAAGTATTGGCATTGGTGCCATTTCTCGTACCCATGATGTGGACACTTCAAGAGTAGCCCATTGAATCGCTCCCATGCTTCGAAAAATTGCTCGTCGTCTCTTTGGGTAAATTCGAAATTTCCTGCGAATAGCATTGGTTTTATAATTTGAAATATTTATTTAAAATTTAGTTACCATTTGTTCCCATGATGTAATGCTATTTGCGAGCAATGTATTAAACCATGAACGAGCTCTATCCTTTAAAGAAAATGGGAATAATCTAAGTTTAACATCATCATCGAAAAATTCTCATATTTAAAAGTCGGCAGATAGCAAAATCATTCGGATGATTATATGGGTCCTCATTTTCTAGGCCATAAAATGTAGGGAGACAATTTAGCACACTAGGTTTTAATTCAAAACTCTAGCGATTACATTTGGGTATCTGATGCATGATGTGCTCAAATTTGCTAAGGGACTAAAATAGTCCTTAAATGGCCTCTCTTGTGGTTCTGGTTGTTGGTTTTGTAAATCCATGTCAAATTGCTTTTTAAATGCGATGTGTTTATGTGTGCGAAGTGTTTTTTCTAACTCAAGGTCTAAAGGCTCAAGATTAGGTGATAATGACCTTCGACCACGCATACAAAGAACAAAATAAATGAAAATAAAAATAAACAGGAGGGAGAAATTACGATACTAACCTTGTGACGTTGTTACAATCTTACTATGAAAATAAACTCAATTGCTATAAGAAAAAGAGATTACGTGAAACAAATATTAACTAAAATTAAAATAAATTACAAAGAAAGATAACAAGATAAACAAAATTAAATTACAAAGAAAATGATAGGAAAATTAAATTACACAAATTTAAAGAAGAGAAAATGAAATTCTAACCTTAATTTCTTTTTTTTTTTTTAAATGAGAAAAGAAAAAAAAATACAAGAAAACAAAAAAAAATAAATAAATAAAAAACTAATTCAACGAATTAAAATACTTACCTCCCCGGCAACGGCGCCAAAAACTTGTTGTGCAAATTTTATTGAACTCATGTTGAATCTATTGTAGAATAGATCAATGGTGACGAGTGTCGATCCCACGAGGAGGTTGATTTTAATTGTTTGTAGAATTAATTTTCTTTTAAATGGGTGGTTAGATTTATGGTGAAAGGAATTTAAAATATGCTAGAATTTAAATTAAAATGGCAAGAGTAAATTGAAATGGAAACTATTATACTTGAAGCACTTGGGTGTCAGGATCCTGCCGTGATCAACACGCTCCATGGGCTAAATATTCTATATTAATAATTAAATCATGAGGGGATTCCACACCTCATGAACCACGCTCAAATAAGTATGGTGTTAAGATCGCCAAATAATAATAACCTTGTACTAGTCTTGGCTTTAACAGATCTGACAAGACTATTATTATTAAAAAGTCAAAACAACCACAAATATTAGAGGAAAGAAAATAAATTTACCAAAATAAAGCCCATGGAACATGTTGAGACTTCACCTTCAACCCAAGCTTAAAAGTAAATTAGCTACTCATATTTGAACTAGGGTAAAATGGGAATTTATTAAAATACATAGAAAATACAAGAGAAGGAATTACAAAAATCTAAGCTTAGAAATGAATTCGGGGATATCAAATTGTGGGAAGCCCCTTTTTATAAATACATTGAGTGAATCATGACCATCGGATTAAAAGCAGTTTGACGCCGTGATTGCGCCACGCCATCATCGATCAACAGCCACTATTTGAATAAGAATAACACTTATTTGCACTCACACGGTTTGACCACTATTCGCACAAGAAACCGGTTTTGCACAGTAAAAATATTAACACAGTTCACACGGTTTGACCACTATTTAAAAACAAAACCGGTTATTGCACAGTAACACTATTTGTACAAGACAACAAGACTATATGAATAGTCCGTATATGTGAACAGTGACATTTTTCCTTTTATGCTCCTCCTAAAGTTTTCGATCGTCCTGAGTTCAAATGTGATGTCCGTTTTGCTGTCTGATCACCCGTTCATTATGAAATGATCGTGATACCCCTAAAATACATAAAATAACTAATTATAATGAAACACACGTAATTAAATAACAAAATACTTAAATAAATAAAAATAGCAATGTTAGTGAGACTTGAAGTGTAAAATGACGATTTTCTCCTTTATAAATATACACTTTCTAACACTCAACATCTGACCTCTTATTTAAGATGCTTTTGGCTAGGTATTTGTAGCCTTACAATAGTTCACAAATAGATGACAAAATATCTATAACAATAAAGCAAAACAATATGAAAAGAAAAAAAAAAGTACTTACCACTTATGCTAAAGATTAGTAGCTCGTTTATTTAACAGCCTAACTCAATTGAATAAGTCTACCAGCTTGACTATATCAAAACACATAATTAAGTCTCTGCCTAACATCTCTACCACCTTGCCACCCAGAAACGTAATATATGCATGCATAATTAAACATATCAATTCCCCACCCTCTCTCTCCCTACACCTCTTTCAAAGATCCTTGTCCACAAGGTTGGAATTAGGATAGGATTTAGAGAAACGTTAATCATTTCTTAAGGTTGCATCTTTTACTATCCTACTTACCATTTAACCATGATTTCAAATTTATGTTGATATTTTCCCTATACGAATCACATATTGATCGAGTATATTTTCAAGTTACAAAAGGATGGTTGAAACATTCGAAAGTAGAGGTAAACGGGCTGAAGTAAGAGTGACTAAGGTTAAATGTCTTCGTAATAAGCTAACATGGAATGCATTGTAGATTTGGGAGCAAGGGGGTAAAGCCAACTAGTAAGCTACTTATTTTATGCATCCCAGATTCGAAATAGACCAAAGAACTTAAGCTTAAGCTTAACTTGTGCAAGACCACATAAGTCTAGTGATATAGTTGAAGTTTCAGGTACACATAATTGCCCATAGTAAACGTGACTTCACACCGGCATTGGTCTACCGAACAATTTTTTTATTTTTATACAAGAATGGCTGTGATGCAACTTACGTAGGATCGTCTTTTGATCATGCGAGTGCTCATCTATTGCTTACACTCGAGAAATGCCTAGAACATAATCTAGTATGCTTTGAGGTGGAATTCCATAAACTATCTTAAAGGGAGTCATCTTGGCGAAGGAGCGAATGGATGTGTTGTAGCTAAATTTTGTCGAAAGAAGCCATTTAAGCCATTTCTAAGGTTGATCACTTGTAAAAGACTATAATTACTGTTTCAGAGAGTGATTTACAACTTTGCTTTGACTATTGATTTGTAAATAGTAGCTATAATTCATGCACAACTTAGTTCATTGCAACTCAAAAAATGCTTACAAAAAAAAATAACAAATGTCTTACCTTAATCACTAACAATTGATGTTTAAATGTCGTGGAGATGAACAATATTAGCGAAAAAAATGCCATGGCAACAACAATTGCAGTAAATGGATGTTTCAAGGCTACAAAGTAAGCATATTTAGTTAATCAATCAACGATCATCATAATAACTACATATCAATTAAAAGATAGTGATCGTTCAATAAAGTCCATTGAGATGTTGGTCCGTGTTAAAGCAGCTCATTGTTCAGAGGTTACAGAGGCAATGAGAAGCAAGCTCAAGCAGCTCAGCAATGCCAAGTCACAAAGGTTGTTGAAGAACATGATAGCTCAACATAGTTTGTTAAGATTACTATTAGCACACATAATTATACGTAACAAAATACAACAAGCATATTAGCTAAGTAACTAGAATTAGTTGTAAGTTGTTATTAATGAATAAAGCATATATAAATATGTACATTGAACATATTGAAGAATGAATTGAAACTTTTGGAATTCACAATTACATTTTCTTTCACATTTTTCCTTAAGCCAAACAACATTTTCTTGGCTTCTTACATGGTATCAAAGCCACAATAACTAGCATAAGTACTATAACTTTAGAATAACCAATCAACAACTCAAATTAATGTTCATAAACATCATTCACCTTTGTTGCTACTATGAAGCCCAATCAATCTAATTTTTTGCCTTGCGTAAACAAGTCTTAACTTTAATAAGAGGAAATCATCTTGAAAGATTTATCTTAGAACCTCAGATCATTCAAAACAATATCTATCTAAATCAACAGTTGATGGATCTGTTGGGAAGATTAAAAATCCAACATATATCAATTGGCAAACATAAAATTAAATGCTTCTTGGCTGGCTGTTATTCACCATCAGTGAAGGTTTTTTAAGCTGTGTTCTTAGCTATATGGCATTTCTGTTTATGTTTAGAGATTATTGAAAGGCAATTTGGAGTTCAATCTAAAGCTAAAATGCTTTAATATAAAATGAATATTTTAAGAAAAGAATCAATGTGTGTTAAAGTGAAATACAAGTGTGCAACCCAAGAGGGGGGGTGAATTGGTGTTTTAAAAATTATCCTAACAAAACCACACAACAATCCAATCTAATGCCTTAATAAAATTGAAAGCAATAAGTTCAATAAAAGTATAATAATAAATGAGTTAGAGAAGAGAAAGCAAACTCAAGGATTTTTACGTGGTTCGGCTATCCCCGCCTACGTCCACGCCTCCAAGCAACCCAAGCTTGAGGATTTCACTATCCAAGCCTTTCCAAGGCTTCAAATACTTACAATTGACTTCAAGGTGTCAATGAACCTTTACAACAAAGAGATTATCTCCCAATCTCTTCACTCAAGTGTATCACACACTTAATCACTCACAAATTTGATGAGAAATTGAAATTTACAACAAATACTCTCAAAGAGTAGATATCTGAAATGAAGAACAAAGATGGCTCAAGTTTGTGATTCACGAATTGAAGCTCAAGATATGTTGTATGCCTTTTGTTTGTGCGTCAGAGAGTTTGAAAATGAGTTGGATTTGAGTTTTATAGTAGGAGCTCAAAAACTACCGTTATGCATTTTGCGAAAAGCGGATCAAGGTTAACCATTAACGGTTAACCGTTTCTTCATAGGTCAAAGTTACCGTTGAAATGAATTTCAAATAAGCAGTTCGCCGTTTTCTTGTAAACAGTGAAAGGGTAATTTCCAGAGACCTGCAAAATAAATTTGGCTTAACCGTTCTTACTAAACGGTTCAAGGTTAGCAATCTGGAAATAAACGGTTCACCGGTTTCCGTAAACGGTGAAGGGGTAATTTCCAGAGACCTGCAAAATAGATTTGGCTTAACCTTTTTACTAAACGGTTCAAGGTTAACATTCTGGAAATAAACGGTTCACCGTTTTCTTGTTAACGGTGAAGGGGTAATTTCCAGCAAACTGTTTACCAAAAATTACAGTTTTGCCCAAAACTTTCTATAACTGTATTATGGCCCAAAACGTTATAAAACTTTACAATTAAGTCCAATTTCAGAATTTCTAAATAATAATTTGTGAATCCCAAAACTTTCTGAAATTATGAAATGGTCCAAAATACTATAACACTTTTTTAAAAAGTCCTTCTCCATAATTTCAAACAATACTTGTTGATTTTCATGTTTTCAAAACACTTTCAATTAAACCATAAACATGAAAAACAATCAATTTCATAAAATCATTTTTCCATTAAATATAAAACATTTAAAATGTGAAAATAATAATTTTTCTAAAATGTATAAAAAATAATTTAAGCTTTTAAAAACTTAATCATTCTTAATCTTATTTGTTATCATCAAAATCAACAATATGTAAACATATATGTTAACAATCTCCCCCTTTTTGATGATGACAAATCTTTCATGTTTTTAAAGAATGATTCAAAACTTAATCTTGTTTGTTATCATCAAAATCAATATTATGAAAACATAAATGTTTAACATAAAGAATATTGTGCAGAAATGAAAATGCTTGCTAGTAAAATTGCCTATGCTGGTGATAATATAGCTAAAAAAGATTTATTGATGAGGATTTTGAATGGATTAGCCCCTAACTATCTAGACATGGCCTTAATTACAACTATAAATAAAACTTGAGCAAAGTCAAGGTGTTAGAATTGTGTCCAATGCCAACAACAGTACAATGAATGCTAACTATTCTCATATGAGAGGCAACTTTAAAAGAGGTTTATATGGCAATGGACATTATGGTCACTTTGGGAACAAAGGATTTAATGTTGGTAAAGGCATGTTCTTCAGTTCATATCCTAAAGGTTTTCCATCTAATAGTGGCAATTTTAGAGGTTATGACAGAGAACAAGCTATGCAATTTTACTTGCCACCATTTATGAGACCTCATTTCATTCTCTTAGTTAATCTGCAATTTGATGAATCAAATAAAGTAGCTCTTATTTGTCAAATTTTCCATAAGCAAGGACACACAATTGATGCTTGTAGGCATAAATATGATAATACTTATCTGCCTTCACTTAAATACTTTAACAAGGGCAAGATGATGGGATCTAGAGTTGTTTATATGGCTAACTTTGAGCCATTATTTGGCTATGCATCATCTATTGAAAACCATTATACTGTTTCTTATTCAAGTTTTGACTTAATACACTACTCTTTTTTATCCATCAAAAGAATTTATTGCATCTGAAGCTTATATTGCTAACTACAAAGGATTTACTAGTGAAGGATTATACCTTAACAGTGATAGTACACATCATTTGCCAATAGTATGGCCAACATGTATGTCAGAGAGGAATTCAAAGGCTCAGATCAGCTAATCATTGGCAATGGACAAAGTTTGCTTATAACTTATATTATTTATGCTTGCTTTAGTTATAAATGTTCAAATACAATGTACAATCATAAATATATATTGCTTAAAGATATGTTGTTAGTTCTTATCATTATTAAGAATTTATTGAGCATGTCAAAACCAACAACTGAATATAACAGTTCTGTTGAATTTGTTGGTAATGTTTGTTGACTCTCTGAAAACGTAACTGCTTCTGTAAGGACTTATTAAGAAAAGGTTGTATAAGCCGCTTCTAAAGTCATTTCAATCTTTCGCTTCTTCTTTCCTATGTCATTCATCTTCCATTAAACCATTATCAATGTTGTCTACATGTTATCTCAATTTACATGTTTCAAATAGTGCTAAGAATAATACTTTCAGTTCTATTCCTTCTTATAATGCATCAATTAATAAAATTATTCTCATGTATAAATGTTTTAGTCATCCTCATTATCAAATACTAATGCATTTGCTAAAGAATGTTCATTCTCTTAAACTCTCAAGTAATTCAGTGAAGCAAGCACTTGAACATATCTGTAAAGCATGCCAAATGGGTAAAGTTCACCGACTTCACTTCTCTGTCAACGAAACTAAAACTACTAAATCTCTTAAACTTATTCATATAGACTTATGATATCTTTCACCTATTCCTTTTAAAGATGGTTACTTCAATTACATAGGCTTTCTTGATGATACCAGTAGATATACATGTATTTATCCTCTAAAATTAAAATCATAACCGTTAGATATCTTCAAGTTGTTCAAATTACAGGTTAAAAATCAATTCAATATTACCATCAAGAACCTACAATCTGACTGGGGGGAGACTATAGATAATTCTCTCACTTTTTAAACCAATGTGAGATTATCTTTGGACATTCTTGGCTCTACACACATCACCAAAATGGCTTAGTTGAAAGGAAACATGGACACAATAGATCTTGTTAGCTTAAGCTAAGCTACCATTTAAATTCTGGTAGGATGCCTTCTATATAGTTGTTTACCACATTGATAGATTGTCTTCTGCAATTCTAAAATATTTCCCCCCATGGGAGTGGGGAATAGGAGTGGAAAATTTATTCTCCACTCCAAAAATAGGTGGGGTCCAGGGATTGAGATTTACACTCTTTTCTTAAAATATGTAAGTAAATATAAAAGTGGGAGGAATCTAATCTTTTCACTCATACTCCAGTAAGTAAACATAACATTAATCAATTTATGTTCACAATTTATTAAATGAATAATTAATATCATAATTTTAATAAATAAAATTAAAAATATAATGATTTTCTAAATATATATTAATGTTATTATAGACTGTGTTCTATGACTTAATGTAAGTTCAAGTTAATAATTAAATTAACCCTTAAGAAAATTTTTTATTATTATTATTGTTATGGTTGTTTTTATTAAGTATTAAAAAAGAATTTTAATACCATAGAGTCTAACTTAGTAGCTAATACTATATTCTCTTACTATTATTAACTTATTATTATTAAATATGAACTTAAATTTTGAATTTTTGATTCTATTAAATTGAACGACTGAAGGCACATGAAACTGAAAAAGTACATAGGCTAGAAAAAAATACTCCAACTACTTGACACGCTCTTAAAAAAAATTAAAAGAAAAAGAAAAAAAAACTTTTTGTGCTTTTTTTTCTCACGTATGTATATGTTATGTGGGCATATTGTGTGATGCGCTAGTACAATGTAGTAAATGACGTGGCGTATGCGTAGCAATGGCCGTAGGCGTAGCTGATGGCGGCTCGGCCCATTGACAATCTCTAGCCTTAGCAGCCAAAACATGATGATTTGACTAGTAGGTAACACCATAAAAGATCTCAACATTCATTGAACGATTTTTTTTTTTTAATTTATAAATTTGTTCTTATTTTGCATTTTAATACTTTGAGTGATGGGGGAATCAAATGTTGGCTATGGTTTTGGGGGGGGGGGGGGGGGACATGGGGGAGAATATTTCTTACCGTCCATGGTGATTCAAGTGGGTTAGGATATTAAGAAAGGAAAAAACAATAAAGTTACAATTTTTTTATAAGTATTTTTTAATTTATTTTACTTTGAATTGTATCTAAGAAGTATATTTATATTAAAAGGTTGTTGAACTAATTTTAAGGACAGAATTTGTCTTTGAAAAAGTAAATTCCCTGTTAATATTTTAACATAAGGGGAATTTTAACTAATTTTAAAACTCGAGGATGATTCCACTTAGTTTTAATAAACAACAACGGTTTCTCGCTCATTTTCCCAATTATCATATAAGCTTTGTTCCTTTTCTTTATTTCAACTCCTTTGGGTCATACAAGGCACAACCAAAAATCTAGATTGTTCAGTATTTTAGCCTCGCACTGTATTTAAAATCTTGATTCGGCACTAAACATAGCCCCATCATTATTTGTTACTTGGGTCTTATCTTCAAGATTATAAATTTATTGATCATAATTTTTAGTTGACAACCGAACGAATATAGACAAGATAGCTTAGCCGGTTGTATTTCCCTTGAAGGTCTTTAAAAAGTGTAATTATTATTCTCATATCACCAAACGTAAAGTTTTAACTAAGAAGAATAATCAAGGGTTAACACAACAAGAGAATTGAAAAACTGATCGCATTATATAAGAATAATAGTGAAAGAGATAATAATATTCCCATCTGATTATAAAATATTAATAATATAAGTCGTGAAATATAAAAGAAAAATTGTCTACAGTTCATATATCAACAAAAGACGATTGGACAACAACACTCTATGCATGTAAAAGAGATAATATTCCTTTTTGATTGATGAACTTATATAAATTGATGATGGTAAATGTAGAAATATATATATATATATACTTATCATACTTATTCTCGTAACTTTAGTTTAATTGAAACTTTCGTTTACTAATTCATTCCCTCTTCAGTTAAAGTCTAAGTTGTAAATTGCATCTTGCATTCGAATTTCAAATAGATAAAAAGTGAATCTTGAAACTGCAAGAGATAAAAATATACCATTTAGTGTATTTTTATTAAAACCAGAAGAAGAGTCGGTGCATTTTTTCATACTACTTTTCGATTCCACAAATAAAAGGCGTTGGATTAAAACTTCATAATTAATTTGTGGATTCTTCTTTCTTGTGGAGAATAATTAACTGCTAGTAAAATAGAATCTGACCCTTCTTCAATAAAAGATGCTATAAAATTATCACACATTTACATCTTATCTTGATAACCTAGCTCTATAAAAAGAAAATGCTTTGTCGCAATAGGTTAGCCGAAAGTATATTCGATAAGATTAAGGATTTTAAGCTCTAAGCTAAACATAATAGGTTAAGAACTTCAACTCCTTTAGTGCAATGTATAATATTAAAGGCAACAAATTAATGCATCAAACTGGAACTTCTTAACAAGCGGAAATCTGATAATAATTAAGAAATTGTCATCGAACTATCTAATGCTTCAATATTTTGATCAAATCAATTATTAATTACATCACCGAATGAAAATAGTATAGATCTGGTTAACTCTTATTTCTAATAAAAAAAATGTGGGTAAAATTTAAATTGATTTTTTTTTTTTAATTCCTACCTTCTTTAGGATTTAAATTTAAGAGGCTTCATACAAAATTATTAGAAATTACTCAGTCAAACCCTTAAGGTAACCACGTATGCTAACTCATAAGTTTCACAGATTTATATTTATCACATCTTGGCAAAAATAATTATTTTACCACATTTAATAGTTATAGAAGAAGTAATGGTAAGAATGTTTCGAGTCATTTTTTAAAATATGAGGAGTATCGAATGAAAATTAATGTTTAATCTTAGCCAAGTGAAAGTTTGTCCATAACGATAATACTTAACTAAGCATGATATTAAGGGGAGAAAAATCACCACTTGCAGATGGGGAAATATCTAAGCTTATTGTGAAGTAAATATAAGCCACAATGGGCTTGATCAAGTAGTTTTTGAATAGTAACTAGCTTGATGGAGTAGTTTTTAAATAGTAGCTAAAACATTAATTTCGGATTTTACCCACTACTTAACTTTAAAGGAATTTAAAAAAAAAAAAAAAAGTTTGATAAGAGTGGTTGCTCTATCACATTCGTAGCTGCTAGGAGCAAATCAAAGTCCTCAGCCTTGCCATGCAAAGACGTCTCTCTCATGTCATGGAATCATCACACGTGTCTTTGGGTAGTCTATTACTATTTGCATTTTAGTTGATAATGATCGAGATAAAGCATGTGCAGATCAACAAGAAGGGGAAAAAAAAAGGAAACCAAAGGAATCATTTAATTTGTGGGGATGTAAGTTCTTCGTTTGCAGACAACATGAAAGCCAAAACACTATTAATGAAATATAACTTCGAGGAAGCTTCGCACGTCGAAGAGAATCGAAAGGACTTTGTTTTTGAAAAAGGAATAGAAGGGAAAGAGTACAAGGCTGCGTTTGCATGAGAGCTGTCTAGCTCAATCAAGATTCTTAATTAGAAACGAAATTGAAATAGATAATATTCATGTCTGACACGACACTTATTTGGCTGCTCTTGCCGCCCAAGATTTGGACTCTATCTCTCAGAACCATCATGCGTTAATTCTTTACGAAGATGTTGTTCATATTTGGGTTCTCGATCGTTTACACGTTCGTGAGTACTAATTTTTTTGCTTGTTAGCTAGCTAGGTTAAACCCTTCAAAGAGTTGGTGAAAGAGATAAAAATTGCACGCACGCTTGCATACAACGATAAGATGCATGGATTCATTTTGCTAAGCTCGAGTAAAATGAAGAAGACAGCTATTAAATCTAGCCTCAATATATAACCTGCTGACATATCCGTTTCTCTTCGTGAAAAATTTTGAGGTGCTTAGAGTGTATACAATCTTCTTTCCTCCATGTAATACTTCTTATAGTATGAATGAATCAGGCAAGAGTAAATCCACGTATGATAAGAATTCAGTGGACGATGAATATGTATACACCGATACAAGCGCAAACATTTCTTTATTGAATCACAAGAATCAGAAGTTTTTGTGGCCATTCGAATAAAAAGTACCTCAGGCACACGATATTTTGATATGACCTTGCCGTCTTTCTCACCGTGCAACAACCGTAAGATAGACTGTCCTTACGCATTACCAACCGGCCCTTAGTGTCTTTAATTAATGGCTTGATGATATTTTTTAGAATACAACAAATATTTGCTGGTTTTGTCTCATTTTATGTAATTAATAAGTGGCGCTTACTGACGAAACTATGGGAGTGACTGATGGAGTACGGTTTGATCTTTATTTTGTATTTGCTCCAAAAGAAGAACTGTTTTTGATGAGTTATCAGTGGTGATAGGCATTGTTCCCGTCAACGGAAATTCTCCCATCTCATTCAACCTTTACTCTTTTAAGTTTCCACCATTAAAGATGAAAGACAAGAAGAAGAAAAGGATCGATAAGTACATAATCATCTTTCGATTTTTTTGTTTGATTGGCCATATATATATTGTTTATTTTGTCCCATTTCTTGAAAATGAGGATCGATAAGCACGTAATCATCTTTCGACATTTTGTCTGTTTGGCTATATACATTGTGTATTTGTCACATTTCTTGAAAATGAGGGTCAAATGATGCGTTTACACGAAAATAATTAGCTAACAATACAAAAAAAGTGCCATTATTGTCACCATTTTGCGCAAAACGTGCAAATACGTATGAGATATCTACAAGCGAAAACAGAAATTAATTAACCCAAAAAATATATATATAGAAGAATAAGACATAATAGGCGTCAATGATATGCTCAGTTAATTGCTAAATTTATACACGAGTGCGACATATAATGGCAGAATACTTGGACCCCATGTGATTTTTTAAATCTTTCAACGCAATTTAATTTTCAAAGGGTTAGTGTTCACTGTTCATCAAGAAAGAATATAATTTCGGATACGATTTGGGGTTTTTTTTGACATTGTGATGACAACATATTAAATGGAAAATGATATTCGAACAGTGACAGGACAGAAACAATAACTACTGTGGCATGAACATTACTGCCATTTTTGTACGACACACATATTTCAAATAAATAAACAAGACTTCACGAATGTGGCCTTTTAATTTAACATTAAATAACAATTATAAATTTATCGCGATCCATCCAGTTCAGCACACTAGTAAGAACAGCCATTCTAAAAACGACTTCGAAATTGAAGGAATCTACGATTAAATAATTGGTGACAATCTATGCCACAAGTATAACTTTGACTGATCTTATTATCAACATTCATGGCATCTTTCAATTTTACATTGTCAATTAAGATATAAGTATTTAATTTCATCATTTGGTTAGTTTATCTTCACTCCAAGAATATTAGTCTTTAGCGACGAAATTATTTTCGTTGCTGAAGTACTTTTTAGCGACGAAAAAGAATTTTTGTCGCTAAAGTGATAACAGAAAAAATAATATTTAATTATTACTTTTAGCGACGAATTATTAAATTTAAAATATTTATAATGACCAAAATATTAGTTTCGTAGAAAAATTAATATTTAAAAATGTGTTTGTAAAACGGCTGGCGATAATGATTTAATATATTGCGACAAAATATTTCATCATGCAATATATTAGGTTTTATGACGAAAATAGTTAAATCATGATATATTAGTTTTAGCGACGAACTTGATTGTCATTAAAAATAATTTCATTCTGAATAGATTTGTCGAAACTCTACGATGTCTTAAAAGAGCTTGTTTTAGCGACGAAAATATGTTTCATCGCTAAAAATACATTTAGCGACGAATGAATGTCGTCGCTAAAATTCTTTGATATGTCAAAACATCATGTTTTAGCGACAAAAATATATTTCGTCGCAATAAATAATTGTAGCAACGAATAGAATTTGTCGCTAAAATTCTTTGATGTCTTAAATGGCCATGTTTTAGCGAGAAAAACAATTCGTCGCTAAAACTACTTTTTGTGACGAAATATATTTTCGTCGCTAAAAATTGTGAAAATTTAAAAAAAATTTGGCGGATGATTTTGCGCCAAAATTTAAGACCTTTAGCGACGAACATTACGTATTTCGTCGCGAAAAAATGTCAAAATTTAAAAAATTTTGCGGGATTATTTTCCCCCAAAAATTAGGTTTTAGCGACGAATTTTAAATTTCGTCGCTAAAAAGTCATGTAACCTATTTATATACCACTTACTTCATTTTTTTCATTCTTTCTTTCATTCTCTCATTCTCTCATTCTCTCATTCACTTACTTTTATTATTTAATTCTCTCATCTCTAAATGTATAATTCTCATTTTCTAATTTAATCCCTACTTCTTTTCTCTTTTATTTTGAACTTGATGTAATTTTTTTTATTAATCTTATTTATTCTAACTTATATTATTATTAAATTTGTGTTTATTATGTTAACTAATTATTGTGTGTTTATTTGTAGGGAATATTGAAGACCAATTACATCAAGATGAAGAAAATTAAGAAATTTATATTCATTTGTAACAATTTTCTTTCAAAAAAGAGATATTAAATTTTGTAATTATTTTTGAATTATTCATCAATAATAACAATTGTTTTTAAATTAATTAATTCTGTTTTTATCATTATGGTGTTAATTGTCATTGTAATTTAATATTAAAATAATAATATTTTAACAATAGTAATAAATAAATGATAAGAAAATGCACTAAAACTATTTTTAACTACAAAATTAATATTTGTAAGCTAAATGTTTACTTTAAAAGTATTATTAAAGCATTTTGGCTACCAAACAAGATTGCTAAAAGTATTTTTATGACGAAAATTTGCTAAATCTTTTAACGAAAATTTGAAATTAAATCGCTAAAGACCTAACGCAACGCTCTTATAGCGACAAAATGGCGACGACAATTTTGTTGTCGCTATAACCTTTAGCGACGAACTGTTTCATCGCTAAAGCGCTTTTTTGTTGTAGTGCTTGATAATCTAGTTGAATCCATATTATTCAAAAACCATAATAATTTAAAATAGTTAAGTTGAATTTCTTTCTGTCTTTCTTTTGCTCTTTTTTTGGGGGAAAAAATCCAACTAAAATTTTAATTCTTACCTGCTATTCAAACTAATTTAGGTGACAAACCAACGAAAACTACTTAAAAGGCACCTCATTACTAAATCAAAGGAGTTAAGTTGAACATTTTATTTATTTATTTATTTATTTTTGATACAACGGGACTTTCAATCAAAGAGCTATAAATGAACTAATCGGGGTAAACTACCCCATACATATCATGGATAAGCAAAGGCTTGATACTTTCGAGAGGGCTCGGAAACATGTGGAGACCCAGTGAGAAGGAAGTAGTGAGGTTAGCCATATGATCCGCAGTGTAATTGGCCTCTTGGTAGATATGATTGATGCGAACATGCCAATCGTGCTTCAAAAGCTCTTTTATTCACCAAATAAGGAGAGAAAATTAATTGTTTAAACAACAAAAATTGGCAACCATCTGAGACACACATAAGCCATCCACCTCCACTTGAAGCCAGCGTATACCAGATTGCCAAAAATTGGAACATATTTACTTTCTAGGCTACTAATAATAGTAATACCTTTTAATGGGCTTGATTCCAACTTGATGTTTTTCAATGTAATTAAAAAAATTATTTATTTTTGCAAATCAATCACGACAAAGTATTCAACTTTATTTTTTGAATCTTTTTTTTCCCCCTTTCTTCTTCCTCTCGATGGGAAACAAATTCAGCCCTTTTAGGCCTTTTGCCAAAAGGTGATATTTTGATAATACCCGTACGTGAAGAAAGAGGCTTAAAAACAAAAGAGGTTTTCTTTTTCCATTAAGTGGGCCCACAAGCCTTTAAAAATAACGGGAGGTAGTAAGTGGGGTATAAAGCTTTCATCTCCTCTTGTATTATTCAATTGGAAATTGGAACCATGTGGCATCAAAACGACAAGCATTACTGTATTGGACCCACCAAATTCCTCCGTTTTCTTGCCTTTTGTACCCTTTATAAAGATTCTCATTCCCCAACATCCCATTAATTTCCATTCCCATACATTAAATCAACATGTTGAATCACAATCGTTGATTCATATCATCACTGCCAAGAAATTTACTTTCCCATCAAATCAAAACCATTCTGACCCCACGTTAAAAGCTTCCAGAACCCTTCAAATCCTCAGCGGATGGTGACGGATCAATCATTCATGTAACGGCTTTTTTAGATACTTCCACAAAAGCGCAGTAGAGATAAAACAATATTCCCAATCATGTGTGTGTGTGTATATATATCGTCATCAAAATTCAAGCACACGTTAAAAGAAAAGGTTAAAAGACCAAAATGCCACTCTAGGCTAGCGTACACAAACGGACCCCACCAAAGAGAGTCTCCTGTATCATGATTGATGAAGGCGCAGCACACGTTAGTACGGAAATCTTCAGCAGACCGCACGGATTTTAAAATGCTCTTACTGTGCGGCCGCCAAATGTAGGCACTTAACGACCTGACAAGTGACGGCACCTGTATAAATTCCATATTACTTTTTTTTTTGTTTTGGTGGGACTATTGACACCCCATTAAATATCTCTTAACACCCCTTTTTTTTAATTAACCACATTAAAATATTTTAAAAAATTATATAATTCTTTTAACACCTCAATCAAAAATAAAAATATACTAATTAAAATTTATTGAGTAAATCTCATTCTCTAATTTTTATTACAAACTCTATTTCAACAATGGAGTCTCTTCCATTTTTTTTAAAAAATAATAATAGGTTTTCATTATCTTCATTGTAGCTAAGAATGGTAAATCCATTACCTGAAAATTAGGAAAAGAAATAACCTTTTTAATTTCTAAAATATTAGGCTTCATAAGGGAAAAAAATTATTTGACTTTTGAGTAGAGGTTTAATTAGAAATTGTCTTATTTTATAATTTTAATAAAAGTTAAAATTGTAAAATAATTAAAGTTTAAGAGATATTTGGAATGGGGCCAATAGTCCTACTCTTTTTTTTTTTTTTGCCCTCCTTTTTTTTTTTAATTTTAAGGGTTTTGCTAAATTACATTTACAACTTACAGCCACTTAGTGCAAATATAAGTAACACAATGAGTCCAGTTGATGGGGCCAGCTTCTATGGTATTGTTTAGAAATAAAGTACTGTAACTTTTAAGATGCAATTATTATAGAAAAAAAAATTATAACTATAAAACATAAATTAATAATATATAATAAATATAAATTTTAAATAATAATTTTGACAAAATTATTAAAGACATAATAGATTTTTCATCATACAAGTGAAAAATTATATCAATATATTTTTCAAATTACAGCAGCTGGTATTTACCGAATACTTTAGTACAACTACCCAATTTCAAACTCTAAATACATCCTAACTAAACTGGACGGTAAATTACTGTAAATGTAATTTAACATTGACTCTTATTTAAAAGTTTATTGCAAGCGCACATATGTACCATACTCAAAATTATGAGAAAAGTAAGAGAAGTGCCAAAAACTTGCTAATTTGCTATGTGAAAAAATGCCACATGGCATCATCACACGCATTTCGCCGCAGATTATGTGGGTCCCAATATTCTTTCAACGGGTTGCAGCAGCCACAGCGGTGGGAATAGGGACCGGTGGAGTGTTGATGATAGCGGGGGCGGTTTCCGGCATGGTGGCCACACGATCTTCGTCGTAGAGGAATTGACGAACAGTCATGGTACTGGGTAGTATCACGAGCTTCTCCCACGCTTCATCAGCTTCTTCGCCTCGTTTTAAGAACGCCTCCGTGGCATCAATTCGATGCATGTTCCAATTCCATATGTCGTTGAGCCTATGAATTTTTTGTAATTGGCGACAAGATAGGTTACATGTATTTTCTTTAATTTTGCTAACGGCTGCCTGGAGAAGTTTAGCACGGATCTTATGATCTAGGAGTGATTCGGCACGTACATATTGGTCCAATTCAGGCACCCCAATGGCTCGCCTAATACCCATTGAGTAATCAGCTTGTGGATCAAACATTTGCTTAACCTCCGCCACTAGGCCCAATTCCACCATCCGATCAACTCTTTCGGATACAAAAGAATGCAACACAGGCAATGACACATCAACCCAAAGAAAGCAACATTCGTACCTTAATTGGAACTCAGCAGCATCTCCGTTCACTAGGGCTTCGATGTAAGAATTGGACCCGCCGGCGATGATCGGGAGCCGGTCCCGGCTGAGGATGGATTCAATGGCTAAGGACGCGTGGTTTCTGAAATCAGTTGCTGTGAAATTCGCATTTGGTTCAATTATGCCTAGTAAATGGTGGGCGACCCCGTGACATTCCTCTTCGGTGACCTTATTGGTAACTATGTCAAGACCTTTGTAAACCTGCATCTTATCCGAATTTACAATCTCCGCCGGGAAACGGGTGGCGAGATCAATGGCTAAACGGGACTTGCCGGTGCCGGTTGCTCCCATTACGAACACGACTTTGTCCTTCCGTCGAAAAAAATGCTCCAATTTGTGTACCCCTTGGAAAGTCACCAGGGGCTGTACAGCTTGTTTACAGGCAGCTGACATCGAAAGCATCATATTTATATAACACCAGCTGCCAAGTTAAGCAAAACAAGAGTAAGGCTATAGCTAAATAAGCATGCAACAAGTTATATATACAAAATTCAACAACCCCACTTGGTTTCATGGACCACTTACCTTTTTTAATAATCAAATATGCGGCGAATTGTGGAAGAAGATTGGTGAAGGGAAGAAGAGAGCTATCTGTGAATCAAAAGATGGCTCAAATGGGTTGCAAGTTTATGAGGAATAAGAAGCAAACAATAGATAGTGGTGGCGTTACTTGTAAAGGTATATGCAAAAGCTATTAGTTTGAGCTAGCACCAAGCATAAAGTAAGGCTAGTCTGGCTATTTGAGATTTTTTGTATGCAATATGTACACTTCGAAGAAAGAATCGTGAAGAAATAGAGATCATTTGAGGGGGTTTGTGAAAAGGAATATTGTTCACAACACAAGGGCAACTTGCTAGACATCCATTTCTGATATCTTTCAAAGTTCAAGGCTATTGCATAAGCATGAACGACGAGCTTGGTATTTATAATTTTATAGTACAGAGAGCGGGTTATTTTTAGAATTTATTCTATTATTTTGTGGAATCCACTCAAGACACGGGTAGGCCTTACATGGGATAATTACAACCCAACGATGAGACAAAATTAAGCTATGGTCATTAATAACCATTTTTTTTTTCTTTTGGTTTAATTTCTGTATTTGATTTTATGCTAATCTAATCTTATGCTGAACAAAATACAAGTGAGCATAGAATTTAATTGCCGTAAACAAAAAATATAATATAATATATTAATTACAAATATAAATATGGCGTAAAAATTTTTAATCTCTACGTATTCAACAAATAATCCGTTTGGGAGTGTGGAAAAGTATGAAAGTCAATCAAATTTATTAAAGTGTTTAGTAACGTTTGTAGTTGGGTTTTTGAGTTAGCAATTTTTTTTAAACTTCTACTCAATTGTAGTGTTTTTCGCGGCATCAACGAACTAAAAGTTCTGATAACTTTTAAAAAAAACACACCCAGCAATTTAGAATAAATACAAATTTCAGTTTTTCCGCTTCTGGACATGAAAATTAACAACCAATTATATCACAGGCACCTTTTTTTCACAAAAAAAAAGGAAAAGAAAAGAAAAGTTTTGCCTTTGGTGCAAATGTAGGGTTAGGTCAAAGAGGTTAGTTGACTTCGAGTTGGGCTCTTGATAAATAATAAGACAAATTTTTGGACCCCTTTAATTTTTGCTTTCTGCGATTGAAGAATATATAGAAAGACAAGTTTCTTTACATATGGATCACCACGATAATTTTATTGAATTAAAATTATATAATTGGAATTGTATATGAATTATCAGCTTGGTGTCTGATTCATCTACTTATCATCAATAAATTAAAATTTGTCAGTTCAAAGCATAAAGCAAGATAAAGAGTCATGGTAGAAGTGTAACTTTGATTTCTTTCTTCTTTAGTGCAAGTTTGATTTCTTTCTTCTTCTTTCTTCTTCAGTTTAATTAGGATTTGCTTTATATATATATATATTTTTTAACTAAGACTATGTTTTTTTTTAATCTAAAATTTGAATAGATCTGAATAAATTTAAATAAAAATGTCTGAATGACATATTTATTTTTTCTTTTTCAACATTTAAAAAAAATTTAAAAATTAGTAGTTTGACAATAAATATCCTTTTAAGTGGTGCATATATTTATTCTTCATAATTTATAATTTTCATAGGTTGATTAGTTTGGTAGCATTAAAAAAAATAATATCATTGTTAATCTTAATTTAATTTTTAATAAAAAATGTAATGATAACATCAAATTTTATTATAAAGTCAACATTGTTATTTTATTTTTGATTTATCACAATGGACATAATTTGATTTGTTCAATATTTCAGTTTAATTAATGTTATCATGTGAATAAAAATTTAAAGCAATTAAAAAAATAACTTCAAAAATAATACAAAGATATTAGGTTTATACATATTATTGAAAATACATGAATTGTTAAGGGTATTTTTGAGATTTGAAATTGAAATTTTCTATTTAGACTTAGACTTCAGATAAAAGTGGATTTTTTCTATTTTTTTATTCAGATAAAATTGTCTGACAATAAATAATAAGTTAAAAAAACAAACAAGCTAAAATAAATAAATGTACGAAAAAAATTAAATTCAAACTTTAGACTAAAAACAAACAGCAACTAAGTCATATTATTTTTCTTCTAAAGAGGTAAATGTTCGTTTATTTTATTTTAAGTTAAGTATCTGTTTAATGCTTATATTTTAAAAAATATTTTAAGACACTCATATTGTTAAATATGTTATGTCCTACATTTTTTTCTTTTCTTTTACATTAATACCTTTCCAAACAATATTCTTTGCCTTTTTCAAGATACTAGTGAAAAGAAAAAAAATGTTAATTTATTAAATTAGTACTAAAAGTAACTTAAAATTTTCATAAATTTTTATATTATTATTTTTCTTTTAGGAGTAATTTGATAAATTAATTTTTTTTTTTACAAAATAAGTATTAGTAAAATTGTTGCAATGATATAAAGATTACTTTAAGTTGGCTGATACTAATTTATTTATTAAAAAATTACTAACAAGATTGTTGCAGGAGTTCAAAAATTATTAGTTTTTTCATATTGGTATTTATTGGTTAATTTACTAATTAAATTTTTATAGATAAATTATTAATATCAAGAATATTATTATGAGAATATTTATTGTAAAAGTGTTAAAAAAATAAGGGCAAGAATGTAATATAATTTTAACTACAAGGTTGTTTTGAGGTACTTTAAAATATGGGGACTATAATACACTTAAATTAAAATATAAGAATTAAACAAGTATTTTCGCCTTATAAAGAATCATAAGTTTATTAGGATTATAATCAATTACAATTAGTATAAATAGGCTAGTTATGTTTATTTTTTTTTCATTCGATAATATTCAGCTTATTTCCTCTATTGAGATCTTTTCCTCTCTCGTGAGAGCCTTCTTTATTGAGTTTCAAGAATGCATGCATGCTAGAATAACATCTAGTATTATTTTGAATATTTTGAATATAAATTATTTTGAGTAATTATCTTTATTTAGTCACCTATCACATATATTTAAAATTTTAAACATTTAAAGTTAATATTTTCGAGCGCAATTTCGTTAAGTAAATTCTGAAAATCATAAATTGGGTTTTTGAAATCTAGATTAAACAAAAATCTAGCCCCGGACTTTTCAAGCCTCGGTCGCATGTATAAAAAAAATATAACCTAGCTGGATCTAGACATTGCCATAACCAAGAAAAGGTGAGGGTTTTCACCATCCCAGTGAACTCGTTGTTTTAAAGGATATAAATAATTTATTTAATTAATTCTTGAAATCAAATTACATCAAATCGGCTCAAAATTGCATCATCATTTTAAGTGAAGCGTTTAAAGTTAGAATAATTGAACCCTTTACATCAATTTATATGTATGTATCCTTAGTTTTCTCAATTATTTATGGATGAAATGAAGTCTTAGAAAACATTTAAAATACATTAGCCTTCTTTTGAGTACATCTCTATTACTAAATAAGAGGTTTTTGAGTTCTTATATTTCTCATCACATGACTAACTATACTGAAATCTCACTACAATAATACTTTAAACATGAATAATTTTTGTATAATCATCAAAAAATTATGGTCTCAAATTGACTTAGTTATAAAAAAGATAAAATAAACTTAACATTATAATAAGTTATAACTTTTCTAGATTTCCTCTTAAGGAACTTGCCTGCATATAATAATAATTATCTATATACTATGTTGTATTAAAAGTTTAAGATGAAATAAAATATTTTTTAAACCTGTTTGGCATAACAATTTATTTTTTGGGTTTTTAGTAATATGGCTTTGCATATTTCCAATACCATATAAATGATAGATCTATAGGTCTATGTGCTATTTTTTTTTTAATCTATCTTTCTATCAATGTCTATATATTAGATTTAACCTGCTTCATTAATTAATTGTCAATGTAGTACATACTTTAATTTTTGTAATTATACCTCTATTAAGTTATAATTTCTTTATACGGACATAGTAATAACTAATAAAACTAATTTGGTCCCAACAATATGACTATAGAGACATTTTACTGTATCTTCAAGTACTAACTAAATACTTCACTAAATATTATTTTTAAAAAATATTACAACAAAAATATATGAATATTTCATTTTCATGTTTTTAGTTTATATCAAACATACATCCGCATTTTTTAAATCAAAAAATTCTTATGGGATATTACATCAAACACATTCTTAAAAATTAAAATTGGTACAAAAGCAATTCAAAATTTTAGATTATTTTCAATTTCTGAAAATTGTCTTCAAATCGCAAATCAATTTTTTTTTTTTATATATAGCACAATGATTTGCGCATTTCTAGAAAACGAAAATGAATAATTATTATATTGAACTTTTAGTTTTATATATGAAAAAATTCATTCAGATTCTCTAGATTTGTCATTGTCAAAAAAAAAAAAAAAAAGATTCTCTAGATTTGTCTCGATGACAATTAAACTCCCATCGTTTTAGAAATTGACAACTAGACCGTATAATCTCAACAACGGACACCGGAACCAATTTTGTCAGTAAAGTAGCTTTTTTTGGATGAGATAAGGGCATGATGCTCTATAATACCCTATTTTACTAATAAAAGATGTCTAAAATTTCTACTTCTATTATTCGAAACTACTTCATATAGAGTTTAATTATTTGATTTTCAAAAGAGTCAATTTATTTATTTGACTGAATACTAAATATGATTTAATTTCAGCTTTAAGTATGCTCGTTTATTGATTTACACTGAAAGCTTGGTAAAAATATCTAAGTAAAATTTACTCGAATTTTTTTATTTGTCACCGAATCTGAATGATTTAATATTATTTCATGATAAAACATTATTTTTTTTTAACTTAATAAAACATTATCTTTCATTGACAACACTATTCATAATGATAAACGTAAAAAATAATATTTTCCCATATGTTTCATATAAACAAACTTATTATTTGTATTTATATACTTAGTTATTCATGTTACAGTGAAATTGATCCATTTAAATTTCAGATGAAAATACAAACTATACCTAATCGTCGATAGAGACAATGTTTAGAAGTCTATTATCTTGTTATCCTTTAGATTATAGCAAAAAGTTGTAACACTAATATTGATGTACTATCTTTATTTTTAGCCAGTAATCGTGGGTTTCTAAAAATAGTAGCTTTAGGAATCATGTAATTAATTAAGACTTACATATTAAGGGAATATAAAAATAATTCTATAATGACGGTGGGTTTCACCTGGGGGTCTTGGATTTTAGTAACAGTTTATAATTCTATTGTGGCTTGCAATCTCGATTGACTACTCCATTGCAATAATTAATCTCTGTGGCTTTTTTTTTTAAACATAATTATTTTATATGTATATATATCAAAACTCTGTTCATTACTAGGACAACTGAAAGTGATACATTATAGTGGAGTGATCCATAATGCAGATAGCAAAAATGACTTTTGGAGATACTTAACTAACTATATATATTGATCATTATCATCATCATTATGCCACTTTTTGACCCACTTTTTTTTTAAGCCACCAAAACTTGCAAAAAATAACGATTTAGAAAATTGTATTCCAAGTGGATTTTTTTATTTGGCTTTTCTAGTCCATAAAATAAAGTTGAAATTACACATTACAAAATATGAGATTGACAAACTGGCTACGCATGAAATGTAATATTTAAAATTCAATATAAAAGTGGCGTTGTGTCAAAGATTAAATACAGGGGATTGTTAATATGTATCACTTATACCTTATTGTTTTTATAATACGCAAAAATCTCCTTGGCACCAAAAAAATTAAAAAAAAGAGGGTTAAATAACTTTGATAATTTATTTTAGAATATAAAATATAGATTTATTATTAAAAAAGCATTTTAAAAAAAATCAAAACTATAAGAAAATATGATCTTATTAATTTTTTTTATCCGCACTAAAACATAATCATTAAATTTTTTATTTTAGTTTCTATTTGTACGATTTCTTTGATTTATAATAAATATAAATTTAAAACAAGTATAATATAGTAAAATTATGCCCCGTAGAAATATTGACTACTGATTTTCAAAATTACCACAACTAACGATCTTCCTTAAATAAAATCAATTTGTCATGTATTACACATGACCCACTGAATCCACGTCTTATAGTGATAATTTTGAAAATGGACATGATTTATAATCATTAGCAAGAGAATATATATCATTATCTAAGGTACCAACTTGACAAATAGTTTAAGTTATAGTTTGAAAAACTTTAGAGTGTTTCATATAATTAGATACATGGTTGAGCTTGGGATTGTACATAAATGGCAATTGACAATTGCTTTCTGATGTGACAATGATGGATTCCGAGCGTGCTCGTGGGATCACAAAATGTCACTTCAATCATCATACACGAGAAATTTCAAATGGAAGTGGCACTAACTACTTACATCTATAATGAGTGTGATTAAAAGGACTTCCACAATCATATACATTAATTTTCCTTCCTTTAGCCAAAGTCCTTGATTGCCTTGATAATATATCTAATCATTCCATAAACTTTATTCGGTCGAGAGCTTTGGTTTCCATTAGCTTCGAAGCAAAGTGCTTCTCTTAAAAGTAGTTAAATTAGTTAATTTATCAATAAAGAATCTCCTTTTAAAATGAAATGAATGAATAAATGTGAGTCTCTACATATAAAAACTCATTATGAGTATTTATTTTTAAATGTTAAATAGAACTTGTCTGTGTTGAATCATAATTTCGTGCTCACTTGAGTTTGTGCTGGGTATTAAATTAATAATTAATAACTAATTAGGTCTCATATATAATAATTAATGATCATTGATTTAGAACTGAACACAAACTGAATTTAGCACTAGATCCATTTATAAGATTTTTAAGTTATATGTGGCAGTTTTTTGAAATATGCTAAATACTAAAAATTATATGTACTAAGTTAATTATTTATAAGTGTGGGTATATTTCAATTTACATTGAACACGTATTTATCGTTGAAGATATTATCTCACTAGGTTGAGAATAGTTATTAAACTAATAATAAAATTAGTGATGACTCTCAACTCATAAATTAATTTTCGAATATGAATTATGTTTATGTACTTTTTATACACTATAATTTTGTAAATTTAGACTACTAAAAAGGGGCTCTTAATGGAATTTCATCAGATTATTTTGTAATTTTTAAAAGAGAAATCTATCTCTGCTCGCCATGTGTGTTATACACGTGCTTGTTGCAAAAAAAAAAAAAAAAAAAATTCAGATCTATCAGAACTTTCACATCCACCAAAAGCAGCCATTCTTTTGATCTCACCTTGAATTTTTTGTGGTTACTATCTTTTCAGGAATCGCTCTCCCTTTAGAACCTTAAAAGCAATCATGAGCAAGTTAATAGTGGGGTTGTAGACCTTTTTTTTTTTTTTTTCCCCTTAATAGAATCCACAGTTTTACTAAATTATTATAATGACAAACCCTAAAAAGGACCCGTGCAAAGCCTCCATTTGCAATATTAATTAAATAAAAATTAACTTTAAAGAGGGAGCGGCATATTCATTTCTTTGTTTAATTAATTTATTCAAGGGTTGTTTCTTCATTTGAACCCACCTTCTTTTGATTCTCATGACCCCATCACTTCAATTCCATTGTTAATTGCACTAATTATTCATCCAAAAAACATATTATCATTTTATAGATATAATTTTTTAGTACCAACCGTGATCATCATCAGTATGTCGTCTTATAATAAGTCAAATACAATTTTAGTGTTGTTATAAAATAAACAATAAATAACATTATAATAGTCCTGAAACTTGATTTGGAAGAGGACTCTGTGGTCGTCAACTCTTGGTTGCTGTGAAGTCTTATTCTTTCGAGTCACACACAGAGAAATATATATTATTTGTTAATTGCTTATTGACTGTATGTTTTAGGCTTATTATGTAATGGATTTGTTTATAATTTTGAATGTATTCTGATATCGATCATTATGTCGTATTTAATAATCATCAAGACAGCTCTGCTGGACATTTGTTGTTATACTCCGTGAGCAAAAGACACTAATTAACGTGTGTGCTTGCAGCTAAACAGTTATTAAATCTAGGTGATTTATCCTTGAGTTCTATCTAAACTCAGGCTTAGAATACTATTGTCTAATCCCTTTCCTTCAGCATAACTTTTTAGGTTAAAAGGTTTCTCGGCATAGCATCAGAGTAGGTTTTTTTTTTTTTTTTTGACATAATGATTTAAGAATTACTGTAGCATATACACGTAGCAGGCAATTACTGACTACCACGCTGTATACCACACAAGTAGCAGGCAATTACTGACTACCACGCTGTATACCACACAAGCATCAGAGTAGGTTAGTTTTAAATGTTTTGTATTTAAATCATTGTATAAGAATGAAATTCACACAAAATACAATAAACTCTCTGTATTGAATTTACGTGATATAACCAATTGAGTGTTGTATATGAGAGGTAAAATGTTGGACAAACTCAAAGTATTATTATATTAACCCTAACCTTTCAATTTAAACTTTTAGGCAATGGCGAAACTATAAGTTGGCTAATCCGAATAACTTTTTTAAAAAAATAATTAATTATAATTTATAAATTTATTTTTATTAATATTTATAAAAAAAATAAAAATAAATTTAATAGCCCACCCAAAATATATGGCTAGCTTCGCCACTGCTTTTAGGTTAATTGATTTGTCAAAACATTAGCTCATCTTTATATATATATATATATATATATATATATACTGTCGTCGTATAACATGCGTGATGATAACGTGGATAGATGAGCTCCGGCGGTTGTGAAAATATGAGATGAAAAATCATATTATTTTCGCGGCCGTTGGATTTTCATCGGCAACGAACGTCATCGTCGTGTAGTGTTACGTGATAACTGTAACATATAAAAGCACATCAATATACAGTAAATTGCGGCATTTTTTGCCCTTCAAAAGTCTCAAAAGTGAATGTCCTACGCGCAGTGTATAAACTCTGCACCTCGTGCGGCGGAGCTGACATCATGGAGCCGTAATGATGAATGAAATAACGAAAATAATTTAATTTTTCACACGGAGATAAGTTGATGTACTAAGTAGGACTTAAACTTATCCAAATTAAAACTTGCTAATCTTGACGACGCCAATGTTGGTTAAAACCATGCTTCCAAACAGTTCTAAATCATCACTTTAGTCCTTTTCGTTCAAAAGCTGGTAGGTTGTATTGTCGAAATTCACGATCACACTTTTAACCTAGCAACGATCCTACCACTAATTACTACCTGTAAAATTCTTTATGAAATGACAAAACAAAACTATATTCATTCTCTCGATGTATGGCCAGCTATAAAGCAAATTTTAATAATACAATCAATTGAAGATCGATCGAACACTTGGTTACCCTTTTTACCTGAAAATTTTTGAAAAAAGAAATTAAAGGTTTTAGTTTTCTTCGTTTAGTCACATCCCCACACCACTTTAGTTATATTCTTGAAGCATGCTTTAGGACTTTTGTCAACAAGATGGATGGAAAGAGAAATTCCTGTTCCTATTTTTCTTGCAATTTATGTGACCGCACATAATCTAAATATTGAAATATCGTTTATGTTTATGGAGGAGTGTTCTATATATAAATGTATCTTATAATACACAATTTTACTCATATCAAACTCTCATAAAAACACTCTATTATAAAATTATAAATCTCATAATAAAAACTTATCACACTTAAAGTCGCGCACTGAAATAAATAACTCTTAAATTTATAAATCATTAATATTCTTCGATCAACCTTAGCTTCTCCCTCAAGAATGCAATGGGTAGCACATCAAAAGGAAAGAAAAAATTAAATAATTGATGATTGATTGATTGATTGATATGAGGGTTCTTTTTTTTTTTTTTCTTTTCATTTTGGGATGGAAGTGGCAAATTGGGATTGCACATGTGAGAAAATGATTGGAGGATCCTTGTTATTGTGATATATATGGTACTACTCAAGTGTCCGTACTAGCTTTCGACTTTGGCCATTTTGGACATCCAAGAATCATTTACAAAGAATATTTCCTTGGTTTTCCACGATAAAGTTTATTCTCTACTCAATTTGCAATTCGGCATAATTTTTCAAAGCAGATAATCTTTCAATTTCAGGAACAAGTCTTTACTCTCGGGCATTTCTGTTATACACTTTTTTATCCATCTCAACTAATCGTGTAAGAAGAATAAATACGTGTGTGAAAATAAATAAGATAATATACACTTAAGACAATATTAGGGAATGCAAAATTCGTCGTGAGAACTTTTCCTGTTTGAAAGATAATTGGTTGGGAATAAAGTTTTTTACTTTTTCTGATTAATTTTTTTAGGTCTGGCGCGAGAATGACAATCTAAGCCCACTAGCACTGAGGACGACAAAGTTTTTTCACAGGCATGCAGAAGCGCGGACATGTTTGGCCCAAGATCATAATTATTTAATTGTCCTTGAAAATCAGTTGGGCTAAGATCAAAATTTTATTTTTCCTCAATTTGTATTTCTAGTCCTTCCAAATGTTATAAATAAATAATTATTACAAAATTTTGAACTAAACAAACTACTAAATAGTACCTTATTATTAAGCTTATATTAAGTTAATTTTCATTGATTACAAAACAATTAAAGGTATTACATATTTATAGAGCTAGAAAGCTTCTTTTTTTTTGGAGAGGGGGGGGGGGGGGTGGGGGTGGGGAATAAATAATTGATGTGGGATTTTACAATTCACAAAACGGTGAAAGTTCACCACTGACTTTGCAACACTCTTCCTTGAACTTAACCATTTAGGTACTTTACAAAGTGCGCGTAAATACTGCCTCATTAAAACCTTGTTAGTAAAACCTAGTTAAAGGAAAAAAGCATACTGCACAATTGGTTAATATAGCTACTGGAACTCTTATCTTCAAAATGTGCTCCCCCTGATGAAATATCTCCTCAAGTGTCATTTATCAGTTTGATAATTTGTTAAATCAGCGTATGCCAGCGTTGTGAACTAACTTCTCAAACATCGATGTGGGCAAAGTTTTAGTAAAAAAGTATTTGCTTGACATCAATTTTCTTGTCCTGCTATAGCTCACAAGTATAAAAAAACTTTAGTAAGAAATGCTTGATTCTATCTCGTTTGATGTATCATCATCTATTTAAATAATATAAACAACATTGTCTTCATTTATAATTGTTGGAATTTCTATTGTGGAAGTCAAATTGCACCTGCTTTGAATATGACTAACAATAGACTACAGCCAAACACACTCTCTGCTTGCTTCATGTAATGCAAGGATATCTGAGTGACTAGAGGAGGTGTCCACGAAAGTCTGCTTAGTAGATCACCATAAAATTGTTGTACCATCGTAAGTGAAGACATATCTTATTTATGAACGAGCTTTGCGGGGGATTAGAGAGGTAGCATACGTCAGCGTAATCGATAAGAGTAGGATTCTATGTTGGCTCATTTGAATAAAATAACCCCAAGCCCGACGTTCCATGAAGATATCGAAAGATATGTTTGATGTCATTCCAATGTCTTATTGGTGCTGAGCTAAATCTTGCTAATAAGTTCACAGAGAATGCAATATCTAGTTTGGTACATAAAGCTAGATATAATAAAGTACTGATTGCATTGAGATATAGTACTTATAGACCGAGTATCTCCTCGTTATCCCCTTTAGGGAGAGGTCGAACAACCCTAGGAGTGTTTAGCAAATGAGCATTATCCATATTAAAACACTTTAAAATTTTTCAACATAAGCTAATTTATGGACAAGCACTCTGTTTGTTTTTTGCTCGATTTGCAAGCTGAGGCAGAATTTCATTTTCCCTAAAACTTTTATTCCAAATTCTCTCTTTAAATATTTAGAAGTTTTCAGGAGCTCTTCAAGAGTTTTGATTAAGTTCATGTCATCAACATAAACAACTACAATTGCAAATCTAAATTCAATTTTTCTAATAAATACATATGGGTGAATAAGATCATTTTTGTAGCCCCCAAGGGCGTGGTCGGGATGGTTGCCGTGCAGCGGTAGCCCTGCTTCGGATCCCGGGTTCGATTCTTGGTGGGGGAAAGGGGGTTAAAAATATATTTGGGCTTGCCCACCCCCCTTTCCTTTTAAAAAAAAAAGAAAAAAAAAATAAGATCATTTTTGTATAATTCTTTAATCAAATATTCACATAAACAATTGTACCACATGAGTTTAGATTATTTTAATTCGTATAAGGACTGTTGTAGCTTGATTGAACACATATTACGATTTTTTGATTTAAATGCTTTAGGTATTTTAAATTCATTAAGGATTTTCAAATAAATATTAGCATTAAGTGGCCCATATAAATATGCAGCCATTACGTCCATAAAGCACATGACAAGTCTTTCTGAGACTACTAAACTAATTGAAAATCGACGCGTTATAGCATATATCGCTAGAGAATACGTATCCTCATAATTAATACTAGGTCTCTATAGGAAACTTTGTGCGACTATTCGTGCTTTGTATCTAATTATTTTATTATGCTCATTATGTTTTTTTTACAAATACCTATTTATATCCAACGGGTTTGACATCTTCGTGCGTTTGAACTACAGGTCCAAAAAACTCATGTTTAGCTAAAGAACTCTATTCTGCTTGAATTGCTTCCTTCTATTGAGGCCAGTCATGCCTTTGTCCACATTCATTAAAATTTTTAGTCTCAAAATAATTTGTAATTCTAGTAACTACTGTGAATGGAAATACATTGTCAATGTTCATTTCATTAGGATCACACATTTCTTTTGTTTAAATATAATTTCTAGACTTTTTCTTATTTTTATGTTTCCATACCTCTTAAAATATTATCGTCTTTTCAGGGACTTGTGTCTCTTTAAGGATAATTAATTTTTCTACTAATTTAGATAATGTGAGTACATTTATAACTCAAGCATTATTTTTAAAGATCGTGATCTTTCATTCATCTTCCTGGGAGCATTGTCTTTAGAACCAAGTGATCTACCATATTTCTAAAGTGTAATAGATAACTTATTAGCTACTTTTACACTTGGTTGTTAAGCAGGAACAACCACTCAGGCTGGTGTATTAGCAGTTAGAATGTGTGACTTGATTATCTTTGCTACATCTGTAAATGAATCTGCCAATTGATTTGTAATTTGCTAAAAAATGTACTACCCTCATACTTCATTTACACATTGACTAGTATGAGAATCTAAATGAAACAAAGTGAAAAAAATTTAAAAAACAATTTATGCCCTACTTCAGAAGGCTTTCCATTCCCCAATGATGGAAAATTTGTCACATCAAAATAACAATCAGCAAAATGCAGTGAAAAAATCACCCTTCAAGGGTTCAAGATAACTAATAATTCAAAGTAAGTTAAAAACAACACAAATCCCTAAACAACGTTAAGGTCTTAACTTTGTGCACTGAAAGGGTGATATAGGAACATACACAACACAACAAAAAATACGTAGATAGGAGATGTCAAGTTGTTGACCAAGCACAAACTATAATAGAGGATATTGATGATAAGCAATGAGTCCAAAATGAACTAATTCCACAATATGTAAAATAGCATAGCCCATTCAAATATTGGTAATTTTGTGCACATAAGTAAAGTTCTTATAATTATCTATAATCACTGAATCAAATATTATGGTAATCCATTTTGTGTATGTACATGTGGAATTGGATGCTCAACGTCGATACATATTGATGTACAGTAGTCATCAAACATATTAGATGTAAACTCATCATCATTATCTAGACAAATAGTTTTTTACTAAATAATCTGAAAATTGTTCTCTTAATCTTATAATTTGCGCAAGTAATCTTGCAAGTACAATGTTATGAGTGGACAATAAACAAACAAGTGACCATTCTGCTAATACATAAGGTGGATGGATTGGTCTACATATATCTCCTTGAACTCTTTGCAGAAATGATGAAGATTCATAACCACCTTTAAATAGGGATGGTCTAACCACAAATTTTTCTTGTGAGCAAGCAATGCACACAATCTCGTTACACAATAGAATCTTTTGATTTTTTAATGGATGTTTATGAGAATATTTTAATAATACTACGGATCATTATAGATTTAGGATATCCAAGGCGATCATGCCACAATATAAATATTTTTTGATCTATGAACTTCTAGTTTATTACTGCGTAGCATTCAATTGTATTTATGATTATGTAATACAATCTTGCTAAGAACACTTTGATCTTTTCTAATATGTATTTCTTTCCTAAGACATTTTTAGTAATGCAGAGATATTCTGCATTATTTTCATTTAAAGTCTCTAAAATCCTTGTTATTAATAATAAAAAGGAAAATAAAAATAAGTATCACAATATAAATATGAAATATTTAAATATAAACAAAACCAAAAATTATGAAATATGTAAAAATATCATGCACGTATTTAGAATTTTAGGTTCTAACTTAAAATCATAATTAAGAACTTCAGGTTCTAAATTTTAATGAAGTTAGAACTTCATATTCGCACCACCTTGTTTGTGTTACAAACTTTAGGCTACAACAATAATATTCAAAGACAATATATGTAAGAACAAATTATGATTTATTGAAATTAAAATAACTTATAAGTGGTTAAACCAACCATATAGCGAATAAATTAAACAAGATAGGCGGTTGAACCAACCATATAAATTAAACAAGTCATATTAACAAATATTAACATATTAATAAAATAATTACAATATAAAGATAATTACAATATAGGCAGTATTATAAAACTAACCATTAAAATTATCATAAACAATAAACAATAAAAATAATAGCCTAACAAAAATAATGATAAAGCATAGAAGAAATAAGCATAAATAAACACAAGTAATAAATATTAAATTGTCAAATTAGCCATTGTGCTAACAATATGTTATAAATAAACAAATAATGGAAAATTTTTGAACTAAATAGTACCTTTTTATTAAGTTTATATTAAGCTAATTTTCATTAATTACGAAACAATTAAAGGTATTGCACATTTACAGAGCTAGAATGTTTTGGGGTGGGGGGGAGGGGGGAGGGAGGGGGAATAATCGACATGGAATTTTGCAATCACAAAATAGTGAAAGTTCACCATCAACTTTACAACAATAAAATCCTATTTTTAACTATTGTTTTATTGTTACAAAAAATTACGTAAAAGGACTACTATGAATTTTGGTAAACTAAAATCAAATTAGTGAATCCTAATTATCTTTAAATTCTAATATATGATATAATTAATTTTTCACAAAAAATTTTAAATCAATGAAGAAAAAAATGACTTAATAACAAAAATTTTCTTATGTAAGAGTATGTCTACAATCTAGTTAATTTATTCTAGTTGGTAGTAAAATTTTTGGCCTTTTTAATAGTTTTATGAAAGAAAGAACTATAAATATTTAAAAAAAAAGTTTTAAAAAGGTATTATTAAAAAAAGAGAAAAGAACTCAGACACCCTCAATGTTTAGTAAAGGGATACAAAACCCTCTAATATTTCAAAAAAAACATACAGACCCCCATTTGTTAACGGAAACCGTTAGTTTTAACAGAAATTATAATTTTAACATGTAATTACCGTTTTATCCTTCTAGCATAAAAAAATAATTGTCCATTGTCCATTTTGTCCATATATTATTAATAAAATTACGAATATATCCTCATTGCCCAATTTTTTTATTTAATTTTTTGGTCAAATTCTCTTTAAGCCAAATTAATTTAATCCATTACTCAAGAATAAAAATAAATAAAATTGATTGTTAATACCATAAGAATAACAGTTCTCCATATGTCAATCATTTAAACTTGTATAATCAAAATAATTTTAAAAAAATTGATTAACAAAATTTTAATTGTACTAAATAACATATCGAATAGAATAAAAAGCACCAATAAACAGAACAAATAATCCTTATATCATAATATTGCATCAAATTGGTACTTGTAAACATTACAACAATAAGCATAATATTTTTTTAAAAAAATATAAATGTTCACAAATTTGTATGACAACTCTGGCTACTAGCTTGTGACATTCCTCTCATAGCTTGTGTGGTTGTTGCTGCATAATTAATGTATAAATATTAGTGTATAAACTTCATTTTTATATAAAAACCTAAAGAAAAAAAATTTAGGCTTACCTAAGGGGTGTTGAATGGAATCAATTGGCACATTTTTACATGATCTTTTATTATGGCCGAAAATGGTGCAATTGCTACAATTTTTCCTAGTCTTTCTTTTCCCTTGTTCTTCCCCTGGCTCTCTTGTCCTCACTATTTTAGGCCTACCAACTATTGTTTTGACATATGGAGGCAAGACTTTTAGACCTTTAACAACCCATGTACTTTGATCTGGAAGTGGATGTATGATATTTGCATATGTGGCCAAATATAATTCCACTGTCAGTTTTTTTTCCACATAATCACCAGTATCCTCATGTATTAAAGCAATACATGGCATGATATGTTTACACGGTATCCCACAAATTTGATAGACACCACAATCACAAGTTTTCTTCTGCAAATTAACTATAAATGTTTTATTATTCTTAACCATTACCTCAAATTCATACTCACTAGCCATAAGCACCCTTACATATCTTCTTCCTTGCCTGGAAACATTCAACTTTCTTCTTACGGTTGGAGGTAGCTTTCTAATCCATTTTCTTGCGTCATAATGCCTTTTATACAATCTTTTCATAACTTTCTTCCGAATGAATTCCATAAGTGTCAACATAGGCTTGTCTCTGTATTCATTTAACCAGTTGTTCTACGACTTAGTTAAGTTGTTAGTTACATGATCAACTTTTACATCATCAGGAAATGCATGTCTAGTCCACTGTTTCTTGTCAATCTTAATCAAATAATCATAAACAGCTTGTGTGTCTGTTTTAGTTGTTTTTATTTTCTTCATATTGTCTTCTCATTCTTCTTCACCAGTGGCTTTTGATGTTGCCCAAATTAGGTTTCTGTAGATGATATTAGGATGATTACTTCTTAAGTTAGCAAATATATGCCTACCACAATGCCTCATTGTTGCACTATGCCAATATGCTTCCAAGCCTAGTAATATTCTGTTTTGCCTATCTGTCATAAACGTCACTCGACTCTAATTCTCTATGTTCAACCACTCACTCAATATTGCCAAAAATCATTTCCAACTATTAGTACATTCTTATTCACAAATACAAACAGCAATCAGAAAAATTTCATTATTTGCATCTAATGCCAGTGCTGACAATAGCATACCTCTGAAAGACCCTTTTAAATGACAGCCATCTAATCCATTAAACCATCTACATCTATTAATGAATCCATTCTTCAAAGCAGCAAAGCTAAACATAAGCCTCTGAAACTTCAAAGCTGGTCTTTTATATTTATCAAAACTCGATACAAATTTCATCTTTACTAACTCATTGAGATTTCTCTGTTTTAATATTTGGGCATAATCCCTTAGCCTTTTATAAGAATCTGCATAGTTCCCATTTAATTTATCCATTGCTCTTTTCTTGGCCCTTTACATTTTCTTCATGCTTGCCTTAATCCTTACATTAGAAACCAATTCATCTTTCATTGCCTTCACATGCATTTTCAAGTTATTCTTCAAAGTTCCCTCAAACTGAGAGGCAATCTATTTATATGATGCCTCTTTGCTCTCTAACACTCCATTACACTCATGTACA
Source organism: Citropsis articulata (assembly GCA_030449925.1). Lineage (NCBI taxonomy): Eukaryota > Viridiplantae > Streptophyta > Magnoliopsida > Sapindales > Rutaceae > Citropsis > Citropsis articulata. The sequence goes on along the minus strand of JASUUH010000095.1, from coordinate 3,128,109 downwards.
TCATTCAGTTTCTGAATTCTGAATTTTGCCCCAGATTCTACTAGTGCTGTATAAATAAACCATGGGCAATTCTCATTCGAACACTTTGCTATAAATCTTCTTTTCTCATTCTTGATTTTGTTAAGATCAAATCCATTTTTAATAACGTAGTTTTCAAGTACTCTTCTGAAATGTTGGACATTGTCGAACTCCTGGCCAACAGTGATTTCAACAGATTCAGAAAGCAGGCCATGTTCTCTATCATCTAACTCACAATTAAAAAGATTTCTATCTTCTTCTTCACTATCTTTACAATCCACTTCTTCATAGCCTTCAATATGCCCAACATCCACTCCATCGTCATCCCAATTTAATCCACTTTCATCATCAACAGATGTTATGTCTTCATTGGCATCATTTGACCAATATGCATCATCATCTTCTTGTTCAAAAAAATAAAGTGAGCCATTATTTGTTACCATCTGCAAACCAGTACATGCTTTTCATTGATAAATTAAGCATAATAAATCTCCAATAGACTAGAAAATTTAATAATTATATTCATCAAACAGCCATAAACCAAAAAAAAAATCTCATCATCATTTATTTATATTATCGCATATACATCACATATGCATCAAACAGGTCAAAATTTTTTTGAATGATAATAAAAAGAAATAATTAAGACATTCCGAAGGGTGAATAATTAATAAATGATTAAGCCCACTTCTTTGGTGAAATTAATTGTCTAAAATTCTCCAAAATTAATTAATGGTCCAAAAATTCTCCAAAATTCTAGTGGATTTTGAATGATAATAAAAAGAAATAAAGTTAATTTAGTAAAAAAAATGAAAATTAAAGAGAATTGAACCTTGGATTAAAGATGCACGAGCAGCAGCCACACGAACGACCAGCAATGACGCAGAGGCAGCGCGAGAAGCAGCCACACGCGGACTCGATTGACGCAGCAACAGCGCAAGCAGATCCAATAGCTTGCAGCAGCACGAGCAGATCCAGTAGCTTACAGCAGCCCCAATAGTTCCAGCAACTTCCGGCAGCCCCAGCAGCTCCAGTTCTGGCAAACCGTATGAGTGTGTGCGTTAAGGATTTGTCAAGATCTGGTTAAGGGTGTGTGTGTGTTTTGTTCATGTGTGTGAAGTGTGGGAGGATTTTTTAGTTAATTCATTCGTTATTAATATGCAATCATGATATTAACTTTTGACTAATTTAACGAAAATATTTTCATTAATAAATAAAGATTTGTATGTCTTTTTTAAAATATTAAAAATTTTATATTTCTTTATTAAATATTAGAGGTGTCTCGTTCCTTTTCCTTTAAAAAAAATTAATAATTTGATGGTGCCACGGTAATGTAGTTTCGAAAGTAAAAGGCCCATTGAGGCCCAAATAAGAAATTGGGGATATCGAAAAATTTCATTTTATGGTTGGGCTGTTCACCAAACGCGAGAGCCGAGAAGAAACCGAGAAAGGACGGGAGGCATATTCTCAACTGAAAATCTGAGTATCTATCACGCGCCTAGTGGAGCAACTGCGGAAGGATCGCTTTGTTTTTGCATGGTCTTAGCATTTCACATTCGTTGTTATTTTATCGCAAAAACATATGAGTAACGTGATAAGAAATAAAAGTTTAAAACATTCACAATCATAATTTTAATGTTGTAAAGATAAAACGACAATAATAGAATTAATAGAGGAAAATTATTTTAGGAAACTAGAGGATGTCAATGATAATTTAAATATTGAGGAATGAGAGAGCTAAATTTTTTTTAGCGAGTGTATATTTTACATTACATTTTATGACTATTTGTTGTAAAAATGAATATAAATCTTTAAAATAAAATTTTAATCTTGTCTATCTTTAAGTGAGCGGACATTCATCTTAAATGATAAATAGAATAATAACTTTATTATTAAAGGGAAATTATCACTTATATATTATCAACATACCCTGTTGTCAATTTATCAAACGTGATTATCATTTAATATCTTACCAGATACCCTCGTCTGACAAACGCTTCAGTCATTCCACCATTCCGTTACACCAACTCGCAACCTGGTCATTCAGATTAACTTTCATAGTTTCTGGCTGACATCATAAGGGTAATTTAGTCTTTTTAAACTTTGATTAAATAAACGACATGTCATTCCATTTACCTAGTAAAAAATGACATGTCATATAATATATATTGATAAAAATGACATGTCATCCCATTTATCTAATAATTGTTAATAATTACTTAAAAAAATATTTTACAACCGAATCTACTCCTCTAAAATTTAACCTAAATTTTTGAAGATCTACTCCTCCAAGCTCCAACTGAAATTTTTTATGATATAATATGTATAATTATAAATAATATCTTGTTAACAAAATTTTTATGGTATAATATGGATATTTTTATAGATAATTATTAATAATATGTATCATTAATAATTTATATTTTTTAATAAAAAAATATATTGTTAATAACAAAATTAAAAAAAATTGTGTATTGAAAATTTATGTTAATTTTTAAGGTACATTTATCTTTTTACTTCATTTTGAGTTTTAAGGGCAAAATAGTCAATTTACTATAATTCTGTTAACTTTCTAACGGCAATTAACGGAATAGTGGATGGTAAAAACGTTTTGTCAACTTAGGGTATACGAGTGATACAAGTGAAAAGTGTTGTAGTACGTTTGATACCGGTGACACTTAAGGGTATATGATTGATAATTTCCCATTATTAAATTATAAACTGACGAAAATATGACCATTCAATTAATAAATACTATTTTTTGAAAAAATAATTAATACCACCTTATTAATTGAGATAAGTATTATTTTGTAATAAAAGAAAATTGCTCAATTAATAACAAATTTTTGACAACTAGTCAAATTTATGATTATAAAACATTCAATATATCAAGACACTTGATAAAGAGTGGAGATCCACATAATACACTATACTCAAAAACTTTTAATCACAAATTTTTTTAATGCACGATTACTTATTTTTCATAATAAAAAAATTATCTTTAACAATTTTAAAGTAGTGATCAGGTTATAACACACACCAAAAAACAAAAAGAAAACAACAAATATAACTTCCCACCAAAAAACAAATACAGAAAACTATACAAAATCATCCTTAAGGATGATTATTATATTTATGGATGTATTTATAAGCAAAAAATAAATTATATATCATCTATTTTTATTTTTATTTTCAAAGAAAGGGACTTTGTTACGACGCGCTCATAACTGGCGTGCGTGAAACGAAGCCCTTCACTTGCAGCCTTGCAGTCTGAAAATTTGTGACACAGGACAGACAAATTCCAGTTTCCAAGTACAAATCGTAGATCCTCTTATTATCCTCAAATTTGCACAATAATTGCAAATTCCCCCCCAACGAAATGGGATCAAAATCAAAGTGAAAAATACTATGAATCTTTCACTTTCGTCTTCAGCTTCCTCTTCATCATTAGCATCCAATTCATCTTCTTCTTCTTCAACAATAGCAACAACATCATCGTCAACTTCTTGGTTCTCTGGAATTAGAGGCCGCTTAAATAAGTCCGCAAGTTGTAAAGTGACTAGCAATTCTGCTTTCGGGGGCCAGGATATGGGTGGCCCTGTTGTTATGGGCAAGAACCAGTTTCGTGGTGTCCTCTTCAAGTACGGTCCCAAGCCTGTTCAGGTCTGTTTCTTTATATTTTCTCTTGGGATTTTTTTAATTATTATTATTTCATGAATTGGGTTCAAAATTTAACTTTGATGAGAGTTTAGGTGAATGCTGCAATTGAGAGTGAAAATTTTGATCTGTGTATTCTTTGTTTTGATTCATTTGTAGATATGTACTTACGGTTGTGGCAACCTTCAATGAGTGGGATTTTTTTGGTTTTTTGTTGAAAAAAATCTTTTGATACTTGAAAGATTAAATTTGGTGTATATTTGTTGTGTTTTATTTGTCGATATTGCGATTGGATATGAATTATTCATTTGCGTCATTTGCATAGATGGGCTGATTCAGCAAGAATTTAAAATTTAACATCGGAATTCATGTATGATTCGTTTAAGTTGAGGTTCTGAAATTGGATATCTTGGTCGTATGTTCATAGGTAAGAACCTCCTCATTGTTAATTGGATAGTGAGTGTTGGAGCTTGGGATAATTTGAAAACTGATTTTCTTCAGAATAAGAGTTGTTCATTTTCATTGCTTGTAAGGCCCTACTCAATGGCTTTTGAACAGTATAAGAATTAGATGTAGTTCTTGTGGACCAAAACTCTGGTCTCTCTTTGGAAGGGAACAGTTTTATATTCTACCTTGTTGTAGTTGTGTGTTAGCTTTTAGTCCGTGGAATAGAAACATGTAATTGGGCTATGTACTGTGTTTTTTAACTTGTTTCCAATTTATGCTGTCTTCTGGTACTTTCAAATCTTTTCCTGTGGATTTATTTTCTGGAATGATTTTTACCATGCTTTCTTTGCTTCCAGGTTGCATTTAAAACTGGTGACTATCAACAACAAGTTATTTTTATTGGTGGATTGACTGATGGATTTTTTGCTACCGAGTATGTTTCATATTGTTAGCATTATGAACTCCACTTCTTTTGGTATTTCTTTTCAACAGAAAGGCCGCCTGGCTTTAGTAGTTACCTTCATCTAATAGAGGTTGTCTTACTTTAATCTATTTTATGCAAACATACCTGAAGACACAGCAGTCACATGTTTGAAGTGTGAGAGTAGATACTGATAAAAGCATGGAGACTGGCAATTGGAAACTTAGACGAATATAAATATTTATTCTTAAAGGACATTCATTTTGGGGTTGCTGGAGTAAAGGAAGACAACCTCTGTGTGATAGGGGGAGCAAATAATTAGGATTTGTTTGTTATTAGTTTTGGCTGAATACCGAATTCATATTTGAAACTTAACTTGCCACCCCCTGCCACCGCCTAACACAGCTTTCATCTTTTGATTTGCAGATACTTGGAACCTCTTGCAATTGCTTTGGACAAAGAGAGATGGTCACTTGTTCAGTTTCTGATGTCATCTTCATATACTGGATATGGCACTTCCAGTTTGCAACAAGTAACATATGTCTGCTTATCAATTGTTATCTATGCCTTGTGACTGAAAACTTTTATACTTTTCTTCATATTTCCACCATTTTGCTCAATATTTTGGTTGATTAGAGATGGAAACTGATATATGTTACTTATGTGTTTTCCTGCATTTATAATGATGTACTACTACTTTACTATTTAGACATATAATATTCTTGCTCCAATTATTTATAAGGATGCAACGGAAATTGATCAGCTGATTAGCTATCTCATCAACAAAGACAATTCTGAAGGTGTGGTGTTGCTGGGTCATAGTACTGGCTGCCAGGTGATTGGTTATTGCATTTTAATTTGTACCGAGTTTGAAGTGATCTGAACGCTCACTCTTTGCATTTCTAACAAGTAAAATTATGCTTCTTGTATTTGCATAAATCTAGGATATTGTGCATTATATGCGTGCAAATGCAGCATGTTCACGAGCTGTCCGTGCTGCCATTTTTCAGGTACTAACCATCGATTTTGAAATAATTGTTGTGTTATTGAGTGCGAGTCATAAATTGTTGCTCTCTATACTTACTTACAAATGTTTCTACAGAGTATGATTAGTTTTGACTGATAATTGATGTGTTCTGTGACCCATTCTCGTTTTAAATTGCAATTACCAGATTAACTTATCTGTTGATACCTGATACCATCTGTAGCTAAACTACAGAGGATTAGTGTATCGCCAATCAATGTGAATGTTTGTGGCTAAGCTACCCAACTGATTTTTTAGAGTTGATACCATTTGCACAGACATTCACCTTTCAGTAACGAATGATTGCTTTGATCCCTTAAAAAGTTTCTATCTTCCCTGATTGAACATTTCATGCCTTTGGTTTTTTCTTCACCTTGTGAATTTACATGCTGCTTTGGTCATAATGTGAATTGGAATGCCAGGCTCCAGTTAGTGATAGAGAATACAGAGCAACTCTTCCTGAAACAGCTGCTATGATTGACCTGGCTTCAAGCATGATTAGAGAAGGCCAGGGATCAGAGCTAATGCCTAGGGAAGCAGATCCATGTTCAATAACTGCCCAGAGGTGGTTGTGCTTCTGTATTCTTGCTATTGTTGAATACAGTACATTCTCATTTTTCTTCTCATTTTTCTTTATCTTGTTACTTTCTTCAATTATGGTGTTGTGAACTTCTGAACTTGAGTTGCAGTCAAAGTTTAATAATTAAAAAATAGTTTATTTATATCTAGGTAATTTAAATATGATCTTTGCACATCATGTTCATGCCTTTAAGAATTTTAGTTAACAATGTGAAATATGAAATATCAGTGATTTGCACCACAGATTTACTGGATTGCTACATTGCATAAACGGTCGTATAATTGTTTATGGCTTTATAATGGTGATTTATTACTAAAAGACCACATTTTTTGTAGGTATCACTCTCTTTGCGCCTACATGGGGGATGACGACCTGTTCAGTTCGGACCTTAGTGATGACCAGCTGAAACAGAGACTGGGTCACATGGCTAGTACTCCTTGCCAGGTGAGCGCTTTTTTACTTCTTACTTTCCTAAAAGTTTTAACTACTGTCACCTTTCAGCTTGGGCTATCACATTTTCCTTTGTTTTGCGATGATTAATATTTGTAAAGGCTAAAACAAGGAAGGGATGGGAAGTATATTTGATTATTACAAGTGAAAGCAATGGTTCTTTGCTTCATTACAATGAACTAAGTGCATGGTAGTTGTCTACAACTCGGTATTTCATATTCTTTCTGCACAGGTTATCTTTTCCATGGCTGACGAATATGTGCCAGAGTATGTTGACAAGAAAGCATTGGTTGAAAGGTGAGAATGTAGCTATTTTTTAGTCCTTTGCACTTGGTCTGTTTCAGTCTCCTGGTTACGGCTTTTGGAGACTATTGACATTTCTGACTTAAACAAATGATATTTGTTAATATTTGAAATCATGCAGATTGTGCAGAGCTATGGGTGGTGCAGAGAAAGTTGAAATTGAACATGGGATTCACTCACTTTCTAATAGAGTTAAGGAAGCTGTCCAGGCAATTATTGACTTCGTTAAAAGGGAAGGACCAAAAGGCTGGGATGATCCATGGAACTGATGCTGTGCTTTCTGTCATCTTTGTGATTTGTATTTTTTGTTTATTGTTCGTCCTAAGATTCAGCATATTCAATTCTTTATATATGTTAGAGGCCGCTGATTTTATCTTATCAGCTGAAGTTGTGGGGATATTGTGACGGCTGAACAAGTGAAAGCGATTCAACATTGTAGAGTTTTCGGTATTAATATATATTCAGAATTTTGCATTTTTGTTTTTATAGCCATTGCTTGATGATTTGAGCTATGGGTGTGTGTTACTCTCATTGCTTTGATGAATCTCATTTTGATACTCCTCATAATTAAAATGTTTAACTTGTTGCACATGTTGGAAATGCTGAATCCCCTAAAAAAATTTTGAAGTCATTCAGTAAAAATTTTGAAATTTAAGACCTAATTGTCACTTTAGTTGAGTTTTTAATTACTAGCTTAAGGGTGTAATCAACTGAAGAAGAAAAATTCTTTTTTTTTTCCCCGCCTTGTGTCTCTTTTCAACCAATACAAGCTCGGTTTTAAAACACTTACTGAAGTCTATATTTGGTTCTAAAATCTACTTTTTTCCATATTCTTCATCAGGTCAAGACTGGTGGAAGAAGCACTGTTACATCAGTCAGAAGGTTTACTCCAGGAAGTACCAGCTTTTAGCTTATCAGCTTTTCCTTCGTCTTTCTGGTTTTATCATGATTAATATTTTTCAAATGAGAACTTGATGATCTGAGCTATGGATGATAAAGGAATATGGGCCCTGGGAAAAATTATATACGATAATCAAGCTTGATGAAATTAAACCTCCTCTTCGGCTGGTTCCGCACTACTTTACAAATGGGATGAAGTTATACTCAGCAAACAATGGGAAGGAATTGATATGTTGCAATACCAAAGAACTTAGATTTGAATGTATCATGATTGCTAGCTTGTGATCACGTCGTCTGGTTTCAGTTTATTTGAAAAATGATTTATTATCAGAGACAGATTGTATCTACTCTAGAAAAGGTTATTGCTCACGCTAGAATTTCTTTTGCACCTGTGTAAGCGGAACATTATATGAGTGTGTGAGATCCGCTTGGCTTCTCCATCCAAGTTGTGTCAATTGCATCATTCTTTCACTCATGCAGTATCTGCTCTTGTCGATCTTCCTGATCCTGAACATCTGCTGAAACCTGAAAGATCGAGCATATATGGTTCAGATGGCATTCTCTCTAGTAAGCTTCGTAAAACATAGCTTCGTAAAACATAGTGATAATGACGTCTTCTGCATTGGTGCTTAATTAATCTTTAGTGTTTAGGTTACACTATTCTGCTTGATCATACGGTGATACGTGTAAGTTTCGAATTGACTAGTTAAAATACCCCAGTTTAAGCTACCTATTTAGTTAAGCATCCTACGGTAACAGTTTACCTGAGATTCATCTTGGACTCATCCTGTTCGCTTGATTTTTGTAAATGCGGGTGAAATTGTATTATCATCTCGTTTGGCTGCTGTCCATCCCTCAGGTCAGCAAAAATATTACGTACTTTTCCTGTTGTGGACCTCAAGTTCTCACGAGGATTATTGGAAACAGAACAAACATCTAGTCGCCAGTTGATTCTAATACTAGTTGTAATAGTCCAAGCTCAACAACCAAATAGATATCATCTACTTTGGATACAAAGCTCGTCGTGAATTTTACTATTAAACTTTATAACTAAAAACACGTCCCCTTAATTAGGAGAGCCCATAACTTATAAACTAATTTAGTAATTTAGTTATCAATAAGAGATTTTATTAAAAATTGTGAAATTACTTCTTAGATAGCGATGTGAAATATTACATATATCTATTGAGGGTAATGTATAAAATCCAATCAACTTTTTAGTTGTACTCACCTTTTTCTTGTCATTTGATTTGAGGTTATATGGTGTCTTTCGTTGATGAACGACATATGGAGTTGGTTGGAAGCAAATTGCATCGTGGAAGCCAAATTTTCAACAAGAGACATTATGAAATATCGGGCATTGCATGTACGATGAAATTTGAAGTGTTTCACAGCACTCTGTTTATCGATGGCTTTAACCAGAATTTTTTCAATTCACTAGACAACTTTGTTAATCAATCTTATCAATCTTATTTTGAGCAGCTTCTAATAAGGAGAATAATACCCTCTTTGTCACTACTGCCTCAGTGATCATTCGGAGCCGGAACAGCTTCTACTAATTACTCAATGATCATACTAAGGGTGCATTTGGGAGTGAGTCTTTGTCATACAAAATGCGATTCTTTGTGGAGTAAAAATTTTGTGGAGTAGAAGCTAATAAGAACATGACTGCTAAGTTGCCAAAGTTCAACAACAAGTCTTATCAAACACCTTAGTAGCTGAGCTTTGTATTTCAATTTCTCATAGCACCAGCCAACTATAAGCTGGCGACTTCTTTCATTGCGGTTGCCTCAGTGGGCATACTAAGCTTGAGCTAATCACCACTGTTTTTATGCATAAGAATTTGTTTTTCACGCGTGGGAACTGTTTTTATGCATAGGAATTTGTTATTCAATTCACAAGTTGCTCAATAGACAACGGCCAAAGTGCGGGTATTGATGCAATTAAACTTTCTCGAATAATAATAAACTCAAAGGATTCACCATTCAACTTTATTATGCAAGAATTATCTAAAATTAAAATTATTGTTGAAATGAACTACAAAAATAATGGCAGCTGATAATGCACTATTCAACTTTATTAAGAGTCCAGAGTAGTGTGATTGTTAACACGCTCAGTTATATCAATCAATGTAGAGGTGAAATCCATTAAAAACTTCAAATCTCCTATATGATTCATACTTGCAATCAAAACGCAACAATTAAGATTGTGTTGCTAGTTTAAGAAATAGTCATGATGCTTCTGGAACAAGAAATAATTACGAGTATTTTTCTGTCAAAACCAATATATAGACAAGGGTTCCACCAATTCCATCACATGTTACTAACTATTTTCATTGTTTTTTTGGTCATTGGCTTAATTTCTTCCAATATTTCAGCATTATTTGTTTATAAAGTTTGTTAATATTTATACACTTATAAAGTTCATTTTTATTGATACTTCATGTATGATAGTTTTATTGAAATAGGATACGCGTGATAGAATAGAGAATATTTCAAATTAGTTTTATGCAATTGGTAATACGAGGATAAAGACATGATTACGGTGAAATTTCAGTTTTAAGAGAATCTAGACTTTAAACAAACTTCAACTACATTCCTATTAATAAAAAAAATGAGAACACAATATTATGAATTCATTTCCATTTTTTCCATACACATACAGTTTTTTTAATAAATAATTATAATATTAGACACCCCAAAATTTATTCCAAAAGTTTTTATCATAAATGCGGTTACATTTCATTCAACGATGGATTTTTTTCATTATTTTTAAAATAATTTATTATATAATTTTGCTAATGGATTCGATAAATAGTGAATTTTTTGAATTAATTTTTCCTTAAAAAAAATGTGCTGAATCTTGATACTGACGTATCCTCAGTGAGTGGATGAAAAAACCACTTGGCTTAGAGTTACCTCAGAATTTCTTGATTCAGTACCATAGATTTTAGAATATGCCCGCATTTGTTTTTCCTTTTTTTTCCCCCAAAAGATTGAAAAAAAAAAATTACATCACAGACAATTGCCTTTAGGCTATAAATTGCTACTTGAATGTACTACTCTAGCCAACAGATTGGTGAAAAGCCAGACACTTTTTTTTTTAATTATAATTTTCTATTAAACACTGACCAAGACAAAGAAAAGCTTAATTGAATTAAAAAGAAAAAACACAACACCCCCAAATTATTGATCTCGAAACAAAGCATTATTTTAAAAAATAATAATAAATCGATGGAAGGCAAATTAGAAATTCTCTAAGCATGAGATGTAAAGTTGAAATTCGAACAAGTTGTTCGGTGGAAGAGAAGAGAAGAGCTGAAGCCTAGCCTTGATGTGGCCAAATCAAACTGCAGAAGATTATCTTCCAATTGATGCCCACCTATCACAATTGAAGTCCTGGGGTTTGCTCCACCATCAACAAACCCTAGGCAAAGCACATCGTCTTTGACTTGCACCATTGAGTTTGCGCCAAAAATACTCCAAATCACTTTGCTACTTTGCAAGACTAGATCAATCTGAGGCACAGCTGCACCAACACGAGTGCTGCCAATGTGAGTAGAACTAAAGCATGTCCCAAAAGGTGAAACTGGCTTAACCCTAGGGACATTCGCCAGCTCCTTGATGAAAGCTTCAGTAAAGGTTTTGTAGATTGATGTTTCCATCACTGTGTAAGGATTGACCGTGCTGACCTTCGTTCCTCCGAAACCCTTTTTGTCAATAGAGAGCAATGATGTGTTCAACGGGACAACATTTCCATTGATCTTAATAGACTTTACTCCAATGAAGTAATCAGAAGAAGGTTCGGAGAAAAGAGAAATTGAGGCTGTGGTCACCGGATTGAGGATTAGTGGGGTGTAAGTGAGGGACTTGGAAACGTCAACATCAGGGAGCATAACATAAGGGCCGTCACCGAAGAAGACAGCACCGTTAGCTTTGGTAGAAGAACTCAAGCAAATTGCAAATTTTCTTGGTAAGCTAAAAGCAGCCGAGAATAGGGATGGAAGTGAAATTTTGGCCCTTCCCAGGCCCGCCATACCGGTAACACCCTTGGCAAGATCAGATAGATCAAATGATGCACAAACAAAGAGGAGCTGAGGCACTGAAACAACCTTACCAGGATTCTTGCCATCGGTAGATTGGATAGACACGACATCCATGGAGACCGGACCATTTGAGAAGATGCCTCTTATGGGGTTATCCGGTAAGATATTGCAAGTTCTGTTTTGGCAGAATTGCCTAGGTTCAGAAAAGCAATCCCAACAAATACGAGCATTAGCAAGAGAGCATGGAGCCGAGTGGCATGGGGCAAATTTATAGGAGGAAGATTTGTAAGTTTCTTCATCACAATTAACCCAAAGTGACCGTCCACCAAGATCAATGGTCAATTTCACTGGCACGTGAGGGGTTCTTTGCTTGATTTGAGTCACATATTGAAGAGTTGATGAATCTTTGGTTACTGGAAGAACTAATGCTTTTGGTCTAAAAGATGTTTTGGCTGTGGAAGGAGAGATCAATATGAGTACAAGAGAGCAAATGAGGGAAAACTTGTAAGAGAGAGCCGCCATTTTATGATGTTTAAGATGTTTATTTAAATGGCTGTGTAGTGTACAGCTGTGACAATCCAATGCCTATTTATAGTAAGGCTTTGCTGTTAAATAATTGATAGTGGGGCTTTTTTATAGTTTTGTCTATCTGGAGTGTCGACTATTTAGCAGCTAAGCAGCCGCGAATCTATTCATATGCATGATATATATAATAAGTTTCGCATGTGATAATTGATAAATATGCTGTTTTACGGGAATCTAAACAGATCTAATCCTAAATTCTCATTAATCAATGGGAAAAATAGATGTGTTCTCCATTTTACAGATATTTAATATTAAAGGGGATATCTCTTTTTTTTTTTTTTTTTTTTTGGTTTTAGCCAGGTATCGCAGGAAGGCACGTATGGAATGGCTAGCCCGTCATGGCCAAAGTCACATTTCGAGCCAAGGAGGCCTGATTCTCAGCACTTGCTGTTGAGGCACGTCAATGGCTTAAGGGGCTCGGGTTCTTGGGTGGGCCGTGACTTTGTTGGTAGGGGATATCTCTTTTGAACAATGATACATATCACTACCTATCTATGACTCTTCAAGAATGTGTAGAAGCATTTGACCCGTCCCACAACCAAATTCAATTCATCCGTGTTGACAGCCGTATTAGAAAAATGAGTATGCATGTGTGTATGTATATGTGCGTGTGTGTGCATATATATATATAAAAGAAACATACACGTGCGTGAACTACAGTAAATATTTTGTTAATGCTCAAATTTTTGTATTGCACAACTACTATTGCAAGAAGAGCTTGGCTTCGATACTACATAATATCAAATGTGAAAATGCGTATCCTTTAATTATTACTGGAGGTACAAGTTAGGAAGTATTATTTGATTAGTCAGAAGAACTGAGATGGCAATTTGTATTTGATGAAAATGAAAATGTAAAGGCATCCGACTGTAAACTGAATAATATAATACATTGGAAAAGTAAAAGCTTGGTCACTACATTTATGCTAATTAAAATGATAATTATGGTCACACGAAGAGCTATACCGGCAACGAGATGATTTAAATAACAAGAGACTACAAGAACCGATCAACTATAGTAGAAGGTTAGTTTGAAATGCCTGTGTTGCCTGCTTAAAAAATATTACTCTTCAGAATGCTTATATCCTCTATTAGCAGAGGCGGCTTGTGCCCTAGGCAACTTAGGCGGTTGCCTAAGGCCCCCGCCACGATGAAGATCCTAAATTTGGGATATTAATTTTTTAATTTATTTAAATTTTATTGATAATAATTAATTACTTTAAATAAGGTAAACCATATTAAATTAAAAATGTTGCTTATGCATAAAGAAATTTTTTAAAATTAAAGCTTATAAAAAATTATTTTATATCAACCATGTCACAAGAAATATTAAATGAATTAGTTATATTGTCTATTGAGAAAGATATATTAGCAAAATTAGAATACAAAAATTTGATTAACAAATTTGCATCTCAGAAAGATAGAAAAATTGATTTTAAATAGTTTTGTTTTTCTCTAATCCATTCATTTTTTTTTTCAATTTTTTGTAGGAGCGCAATTTTAACACACTTTTTGCCCATTGTTTTGTCTACTAGCTATCGGTTAAACTATAAGCAAGAAAATGAGATAACGTCTTATTTTTTATTAAGGAAGTTGGGTGTATTTAAGAATTAAGATTTATAATCTGTAACTAGTTATGATATACCTAAAAATTGGAAATTTACAAAATTGAAATAACAAGTTATTGAGCTGCGCGTCTAAGATGTAATCCAATGAACTAAATTTTGGACCTTGAAAAAACTATTTGGTGATGTGAAAAAAATCGTAGAAATTCATGCATGTTTCTCTAAAATTATTGTACCACCAACCGACAAGCCGGAGCTGTCGTTTCTCATCTTGCCGATTATATGAACTCGTCTAAATCAATTAATAGAAAGAGAAGCTTGTGATAGCATCGTATGTATTTCGGAATTTGTTGATTTTCGATAACAAGTGTCTATAAAAACTCTTGATTTCTCTGCTTGATTAATAGTTCTCGTAAACAGATTAAATAGTTTTATTATTACAACAGATTGTATACTGCAATAAGCTTTAACGGTTGAAAAGAAAAGGCTTAAAAATAAGATTTGACGTTTCTGACTTTCTTTTTTCATTGAAAATGTTAATACTAATAAGGGAGCCTGTAAGTTATATTCAATGTAATTTACGGTCCTCATGTGAACCACACAAATTTGTAGGATTTATAATTTGTGTGGTTCGCATGAAGGTACATGAGGATTGTAAGTTATATTGAATGTAACTTAATAAAATCCTACTAATAAATGTAGCTCTGCATATGCATGTAGGAATTTAAAGCCCAATTCAATGCTTGTTGAACCTGATTTGATGTATCAACATTGAAGTCTAATTTGAAATATACACCAAATAAATCTACATCAAATAAAATACTGATAAAACATGTTCTCATATACCAGGAAACTCAAAATTTAAACCTAAAAAATTAAGCAAGCATATATATGTCCATCACTCAACCGATATACCAATAAGGTTTGCAAAAAATAGCCAAGCCACTTTACTTTTTCAGTTATATAAATGAAAATATTAGTAAATATATTTCGGTTTTCCCTTAATTTACTCATATTATTGAATAAGACGGAAGACAAAGTTATATATTTGTTCCATCCATTATAAAAGAATAGTTACAAGGGGCAAAAAAATTATGTTTATGTCCGTTTAAGTAAGTCTTGTTTTGATAACGAGACTGGTATATAATATAGGAATCAAATCACTTAATCGGGTCTCCACATAGGCTTTGTGACAAAGACTTCCTTGCTCGCGGTGCACCACGCCAGAACCAGAACGCTTCTGTGGTGATCATATCCAACTCGTGCCTTTCATGTGACAATTAATGAATAAGTTAGCTATTCATGAATAAATAAAAATAAATGCATCACCCACTCGCTTTTTACAATAAATTGCCAATTGAATGTCACTCATTCTTCAGTTAAACGTGTACGAAACAGGGAAAGCTTTATTGAATAATAAGATATAACCGCACGGCAATTTATTACACAATCATGAAAAAAACAAAGGAAAAGTAATAAGGCGCAAAAGAAATCAAAGGCAAATATTAATTCTCAATATTTAAGCATGAGGTGTAAAGTTAAAATTGGAACAAGCAGTTTCGCGGAGCAGCAGAGAAGAGCTGAAGCCTAGTCTTGATCTGGCCAAATCAAACTGTAGAAGATTGTCTTCCAATTGATGTCCTCCGATCACAATTGAAGTCCTAGGGTTTACTCCACCATCCACAAAACCTAAGCACATCACATTACTTTTAACTTCCACCATTGAGTTTGCACCAATAATTCTCCAGTGCACATCGCTGCTTTGCAGGACAAGATCAATGTCAGGCACGGATGGGCCAGCAGGAGTGCTGCCAATGCGGGTAGAATCAAAGCATGCCCCAAATGGTGAAACTGATCCGACTTTACGCACATTATAATTAGCCAACTCTCTGGTGAAAGCTTTAATAAAAGCTTCGTAGATTGAAGATTCCAATACTGTGTAAGGACGGACGGTGCTGATCTTGGTTCCGCCGACACCATTTCTGTCAATAGATAGCAAAGATGTGTTTAACGGGACAACATTTCCATTGATTTTAATAGACTTGACTCCAATGAAGTAATCAGTTGACGGACGGGGCCTGAAAAGAAGAGTAGCTGTGGACACAGGATTGAGGATAAGTGGGGTGTATATGAGGGACGTGGAAACGTCAACACCAGGGAGCATCACATAGGGCCCGTCGCCAAAGAAGACAGCACCGTTAGCTTTGGTAGAAGAGCTCAAGCAAATGGCAAATTTTCTAGGAATGCTGAAACCAGAAGAGAACAGAGATGGAAGTGAAATTGAGTTTCTTCCAAGGCCAGCCATGCCCCTAACACCGTTAGCAAGATCTCTTAAATGAAACCTGTCGGCACACACAAAGAGGAGCTTAGGCACCGAAACAACTCTACCCGGGTTCTTCCCGTTAGTAGACTGGATAGACGCGACATCCATGGACAACGGACCATTGAAACTAATGCCATTTATAGTGTTATCCGGGAGGAGATTGCAAGTATTGTTGTTGCAGCCTGGCCTAGGTTCAGAATCAGA
Source organism: Citropsis articulata (assembly GCA_030449925.1). Taxonomy (NCBI): domain Eukaryota; kingdom Viridiplantae; phylum Streptophyta; class Magnoliopsida; order Sapindales; family Rutaceae; genus Citropsis; species Citropsis articulata. The sequence continues at coordinate 3,111,588 of JASUUH010000095.1, read as the reverse complement.
GCAATCCCAACAAAATGGAGCATTAGCAAGAGAGCATGAAGCGGAGTGGCAAGGGGGAGATGTGAAGGAAGATGACTCGTAATCTTCTAAACAAACCACCCAGAGAAACTGACCACCGAGATCAAGGGTATATTTCACAGGCACAAGTGGGGTTCTTTGGTTGATTTGAGTGACGTATTGGAGAGTTGATGCATCTTTGGTTACGGGAAGAATTAATGCTTTTGGTCTAAAAGATGTTTGGGCTATGCAGGGAGAGATGATCACGGAAAGGACAAGTGAGCAAATGAGAAGATAATTGTAAGAGAGAGTCATATCTTCAGTTCTAAGTGCTGCGTTGTGGATAGAGTACTGCGTTAAGAGTTGTGAGCAGCCAGCTGAATTTATAGTAGATTTCTGAACGCGTAAAAGCTTTCAATCATGAGTCATGACCAAATCCTAATTACACAAGTTGGCAAGTTGTACCAATTGATGGGTATTCTTCAAATTCTATAACGGCTGCTATCTACCAATTGGCAAGAGCAATTAATTGTCTCTGACAGGCATAGCTCAGATCAGTAAACAGGTAATAACAAGCAGTACGTAATTTGTCACTTTTGATGAACATATATATAAAGAAAATAATATGGTAACAATTAATTCTATTCATAGAATTGGTCAAACAGAGTCATCAATCATAAATTTACGTTGCTTGATGAATTGATGATTACATTGTTGCTAACCATCGCAGTTCTTAGCCCCCAGACGAGATCCAACTAAAATCAACACAAAGTACGTAACATAAAGCGAAAATCCCATTTACGGTTTGCAATAACTCTGTTCATTAACATTCTTCTCATGCAGTGGGATTAATTTGTGGTAGCTAAGCTAAGCATGATTGCTGGTACTTTTATCATCTACGTAAGGCTTTATATTTCATTAATATGTGCGGCTAGGCAACTAGCTCCAGACATTCTAATTTACAGTTGATAGAATGGTTGCTAACCATAGTGTAGCTGATGACTAAGTTGGCTAATTTTTGGGTGCTGATCTAGACTCTTTCACTTGGTGAGATTATGCTCCTCCTGCAGCTGACATTCTGTCTCTGTCGCACAGGGACACTATTAAGGTGCCATATTATCGATTCTGCTAAGTTAATTGCCCCTCATATTTTTGTTTTCTAAATTGTCTTTTTTTTTTTCCCTCGGTTTTGAGGAGTACGTCTGGTCGGGACTCTCCCGTGCTCCTTTGCTTTGTGCTGCTATCTTCTTTATTTATTTTAATGTATCTCCCTCAAGTTTTTGAGGTTAATTCAAAATAAATAAATAAAATACTAACCGTATACTTCATCGTTTAGGCAATGTGTGATATGAAAATAAGCATTTATTAGTATAAATATTAATTCATACTAACCTTAATTAGTTAATTAATTTTACCAAATGAAAAAGGGTTTTGGTCATTTCCTATTTAGAAGTTAGAAAAGTATTTTCTATTTTGATCATCAATTTCTTATCTCTCTCTCTTTTTTTTAATAAGCTTTCCTAGTCCTATTTAGAACAGTATCTTAATCATATATTACTATACATACACATATGGCAAAAAATTATGAAAAATTGAGTACAGATAAGCTCAACATTAAATTTAAATCTATTTTATAAACCACTATAAATCACTATTAGCCAAATCTTAGAGAAAGACCAAATCATATTAATAAGAGAAACTAAAAAGGAAGACTCATTTTGTGACATGTGAGAGCAAACAAAAGGTGGGATTTCCTAATTAAATAGATAGGATTGCTAGAAACAAATTATCTGTACAAGGATGTAAGATTGTTGCGTTTTGGTCAAATAAGAGTAAAAAATCTAATTGTGAAAAGTCACAATGAATCACTTATAAAAAATCACAATGTTTGGTGGTGTCTCGGTATTTAAAACCCTATATAAGGACAAGGAAGATGGCTTTTAATAATAATCTCATTCTTTAAAAAAAAAAATTGTCCATTTTTCTTACAACAATTCTTATCCTTGTCAATTTCCTACAAGATCGAAAAATTTGCCAGATATAAAGTATTTATATTTTCTTAGTGAATTCTTCACTTTTGCTTCGTGCATACTTACATTAAAGGCTTGTCATATCTTGGAGGAGACTTATCGGTAAATCCATAAGCAATCTCTATCGAGAAAAGGCAAATAACGCTTTAAGGAAAGTGTATTCGATACGTGTTTCAAGTCTCCATCTACTATTACTATTATTTTTAACAAAGGTTCCGACACAAAATTCAAGAAGCCATTGTTCACTAGACGGTTGGACAAGTTTAGGCAATACGGATTGTGGGAACAATATGAAGATCTTTATCCCAATGATGATATCCCATACACCATTGGCGTCAGCAATAACACTCGAGACTGGTTCTTTGCTCATGTTACTAGCAAAGTTGGAAATAGCACATTCCAACCTACCCACGGCAGATTATATTTCAATTGGGGAACGTCAGCAGCAAAGGAAATTACACACTCCAATTGGCCTTGTCGGCAGCTTCATACTCTAATTTACGGGTTCGGTTTAATTTCAATATTCGTCAAACAGACAGGCGACCTCTAGTCTCGACGGGGACAATAGCAAAGGACAATGCCATTGCTAGACATGGAATGCATGGTTTGTATAGATTTTACATCATCAACGTGCCAAGTTATTGGCTTTACAGAGGAAACAATACAATCTATCTTACTCAATCAAGAAATAACGGACCCTTCCTAGGGGCCGTGTATGATTCTATTTGCTTCGAAGAACCACCAAATTCCAATCAGAAAGTAAATTATATTCTGGAGGCTTTAAAAGATGAAAAATTATCATGTATAAAGAAACTGAAGGATCTATAAGTCGTCTTGTCATTTTTCTTCTTTCCTTAAATTGAAGCACGTACATATTTAAAAAAGAAATGGAAAATAAACAATAAATATAGTATAACTTTGATAAATTAATAATTCTGATTAAAAATTGTAATGAAATAATAGTTTTTGTTGTTCCCAACTTAATAATTTAAAACTAAGAAAAGATCATTTATGAAATAATGATCTTTAATAATTTTTTTAAAGTTATGAAATAATAAATTAACAATTCAATAAATTTATGAAATGATACATTTTTTAAAAAAAATCATTTTCCTTTAGGATTCAATTAATACATAAATTAATACTTAATTAATTTAAAACTAAGTACTTATGATATGTTTATGATTTTCTTTGTTTCACATATATAATGTTTTATGCATTTCGTTAGTCATTATTACTTTCATTATACCTTTCAGATAATAAGTAATTTTTGTGCTCCATATGTTATGTTAAGAGAAATAAAGAAGAGATCAACTTACTATATAGCCTGCAGAAAGTCTTTTCTATGTTTTATCATGTAATCGTCATTCGTCATCCAGCCAAATAATTATCAAATGATTGATTCAATCAATCAAAATCAAATGAGAACGTTATTTTACAACTTGATAGAACCCCTACATTCTCTAATTATACGGCCTCTATATTTCATGAAAGTTCTTGTTATGAATGAGATATTATCTTTATAAATTAACAAATAAAAGATTTACTGATATATTAATATTTTCTAAATTAATATATTTTTCATAGTTCCAAACTTATTAATTTACAAAAATTATTAGCATTTACGTGGCATAACTATTTGTTTGAAATTAGGGAAAGACAACGAAAAACACGATGCAATATAGCACAGCATTGTAGTCTCGACTCACACCGAAGTCCAAACAACTTAACAAGGGAAAGTTTTATTGGAAAAACAGAATTGTAATTAACCACGTGACAATTTATTTATTACATAATCTTGAAACTAAAAAACGCATAACATTCGCTAATCAAGCGGTAGATGTAAAGTTAAAATTGGAACATGTTGTTTGTCGGAACAGGAGAGAAGAGCTGAAGCCTAGCCTTGATGTGGCCAAATCAAACTGCAGAAGATTGTCTTCCAATTGATGCCCTCCGATCACAATTGAAGTCCTAGGATTCACTCCACCGTCCACAAAACCAAGGCACATCACGTTGCCTTTAACTTGCACCATTGAGTTTGCACCAAAAATTCTCCAATACACGTCGCTGCTTTGCAAGACAAGATCGATCTGAGGCACTGCTGGCCCGACACGTGTGCTGCCAATGCGGGTAGAATCAAAGCACGCCCCAAAAGGCGAAACTGATTCGACTCTAGGCGCATTAGCCAACTCGCTGGTGAAAGCTTTAACGAAAGCTTCGTAGATTGATGACTCCAACACTGTGTAAGGATGGACGGTGCTGATCTTGGTTCCGCCGACACCATTTTTGTCAATAGATAGCAAAGAAGTGTTTAACGGGACAACACGTCCGTTGATTTTAACGGACTTGACTCCAATGAAGTAATCAGTTGAAGGCCGGGGCCTGAAAAGAAGAGTTGCTGTGGACACAGGATTGAGGATAAGTGGGGTGTATACGAGAGATGTGGAAACGTCAACACCAGGGAGCATCACATAAGGCCCGTCGCCAAAGAAGACAGCACCGTTAGCTTTGGTAGAAGAGCTCAAGCAAATGGCAAATTTTCTAGGAAAGCTGAAAGCAGACGAGAACAGAGATGGAAGTGAAATTGAGTTTCTTCCAAGGCCAGCCATGCCCCTAACACCGTTAGCAAGATCTCTTAAATGAAACCTGTCGGCACACACAAAGAGGAGCTTAGGCACCGAAACAACTCTACCCGGGTTCTTCCCGTTAGTAGACTGGATAGACGCGACATCCATGGACAGCGGACCATTGAAACTAATGCCATTTATAGTGTTGTCCGGTAGGAGATTGCAAGTATTGTTGTTGCAGCCTGGCCTAGGTTCAGAATCAGAGCAATCCCAACAAAATGGAGCATTAGCAAGAGAGCATGGAGCGGAGTGGCAAGGGGGAGATGTGAAGGAAGATGACTCATAATCTTCTAAACAAACCACCCAGAGAAACTGCCCGCCGAGATCAAGGGTATATTTCACAGGCACAAGTGGGGTTCTTTGGTTGATTTGAGTGACGTATTGGAGAGTTGATGCATCTTTGGTTACGGGAAGAATCAATGCTTTTGGCCTAAAAGATGTTTGGGCTATGCAGGGAGAGATGATCGTGGAAAGGACAAGTGAGCAAATGAGAAGATAATTGTAAGAGAGAGCCATATTTTCAGTTCTGAGTGCTGCGTTGTGGATAGAATACTGAGCAGCCATTATATAAGATTTGTGAACGCGTTGAAGCTTTTGTCCGCGACCAAATCCAGTTGATTCAACCATGACAGTCTGTATTTGAAAATTACACGAGTTGACAAGTCGAAACAATAGGCTGCTAGCAACCAATTGGCTAATTTCTAAAATTAGATAAATTTTTGGATTATCTTTGACCTATTTTGTCATCCATGTAATAAATAAATAGTATTATGATATATATATATATATATGGATTTAAAGTTCGTTTTAACATGACGACATATATGAGCGATGCTACGAAAGATCGGCTCACGTGTACAGACGTCGTTAAACAAACGAAAGGCTCTATATATATATATATAATTTTTTTTTTCTTTTAAGAACTAGCATATAATTAGTGGTTACATGAATTAATCAGTTATATTACATTTAATGTATCATAAAAAATTGAGGTATGGATGGGTATAATGGATTCCCCTTTAAAATGTATGAAAGTAGAAATTTAAACTTTATCGTGGTAGATTTAATTTAAATTTCTAATAGTAAACAAAAATTGTAATACCCAAAACATATATATATTTCTTAAAAGGCCCAACCGTAGGTAATTAATGACTAGCCATCCCTAAATTAATGACTTGGGCCGGTTTCTTTTGGATCAACTTCGGAATAGCCCTAGTCTGCTTCTTTAAAAAGACATAAATTAAAAATGATTCTATTTCCACCCCCTAAAAACACTAGTAAAACCCTCTTTGTTTATTTTAATTACAAAAGTATCTCCCGAAGACCCGAACCATTCACTCTCTCCTCACGATAGCACAATAGTGTTGCGTTTACTAAATTAGAATAGTTGAAATCAGAATGAGTATAATGAGAATAAATTAGAATTAAAATAGAGAATGAGAATCAAAATAAATTATTTATTTGAACTGTAGGAATTGGAATCAGAATCGAAATGAGTTAAATTACTATTAATGTGTTTACTTTGTCATGGAATCAAAATCGGAATAAATTAGATTGTTGTAAATTACTAAAAAGTCCTAATAATAATGACAATAATATTTATTAAAATAGTAAAATCAATAAATTTTAATAATAATAACAATAATAAATAATAAATATAATAATAATAATAATGTCGTTATTATTATTTTAATATTATTTTATTAAAATTTATTTATTTTATTAATATTAATACTGTTAAAATTTATTATTTTATTTATTCTTATTTAAATGGCATTATTATTATTATTATTAAAAATAATAATAAAATTAATTAATAATAATTAATTTAATATAATAATAATAATAATAGTGATAATAATAATAACATTAAAATAATAATACATAAACTAAATAAATTTTAATAAAATAATATAAAAAAATAATAATAATAATAACAACAACAACAACAACAACATTACTACTACTATGACTACTACTACTACTATGATGATGATGATGATGATGATGATATTAATAAAAATAATAATAACAACAAGTAAAATAATTAAAATAATTAAGTATATTTTAATAATAATCATTTATTTTTATTAGTTAATTTCGTTATTATTATATTAATTTTATTTAAAATATATTATTTTAATTATTACTATAATTAATTTCATTATTATTATTATTATTAAATAATAAAGGATCTACTTGTAAATTATACAAATTTTTAGGTATTTTCATAAATTCCGTAGGCACCAAAACGTAAAAACGACAAAAATTGATTGAGGATAATTTGAAAATAATAAAAAATTTAATGGGGATAAAATAAGAAATTTAGGGAATGGGAGATAGATTCCCAGCGGGGCTTGGGAATCAATATTCCGTTTCCAAATTTCGTTATTATTATATTAATGTTATCGAAAAGATGTTTGGGCTATGCAGGGAGAGATGATCGCGGAAAGGACAAGTGAGCAAAAGAGAAGATAATTGAAAGAGAGAGCCATATTTTTTGTTCTGACTGCAGTGGGGGACCTACGCGTGGGCTATACCCTGTAGTCCGGTATAGTTTAGAAAAAATCATTAATACCCCTTATTTTTTTATTAATTTAGTAAAAGAATAGAGTTTTTATTTTATTTTCATATATATCCCTATCTCGATTACCCTTATATTTTCATTAATTTGGTATAACAATAGGATTTTTATTTTATATTTAAATATGTACCTAACTCAATTACCCTTATGTTTTTATTAATTTAGTATAACAACAGAGTTTTTACATTATGTTCAAATATGTCCCTAACTCAATTATATCAATTTTATATAACAATAGAGTTTTTATTTTATATATTTATAAATATGCTCCAATTCAATTATATTATTTTCAATTGCAATTAGTGACTTATTTTATAAAATGATTAAATTACATATTTATTGAATAGATTGAAAAATTAGGCAGCTAAAATTTTATTATTACTTTAATTTATTTTAAAAAACTTCTAATTGAAAAAAAGGGTCAATGTAATATAACATCGTTACTAGTATTAAAGTATTTACAGAAATAACATATAGTAACAATTATCAATATTTTCATAAAAAAATTATGTGAATTTTTAGATTTTATTTATTAGTTTCAAAAAAACTAAGAGAGCAAGTTAGAAAATAGAGTTTGAGAATTTTAAGAAACTTTTGATAGAAGAATAATTAACATCTAGTTCTTGAAAGAGCGACAAAGCGCATGATAAAGAAATAATTTCACACAAATACCTTTTTTATTGAATTGAGTTTAGTTTATTATTGAAACTTTTAACTAATAATACTTTTACAATTTGAAAGGATTAATAATTTTAATTGTTTAATTTATTAAGTTTAGTAATTTAGTATTTCACTTCAAAAATAAAAGTTTTACTTACAATTTTTAATTGATTGTAACTACATATATTGATCTATTTTTATTTGAAATTCTTAATTGATATTTTAATCCTCATATAATTACATGTTATTATAAGTTGCAATGTCAGATTCTATAATTAAAAAATACTATTTTTATAGTTGAGTTGCCTTTTATTTTCTACTCTTGTTTTATAATTATTTTTTTATATAGTAAGTATTTAGAGGGATAAAGTTTGTGGTGTTCTTCTTTATTTAATGTACTTTTTTTTACTTATAAATTTTTATGTTTACTTAAAAATATAAAAATTTAAAATTTAGTCGGGGCAATATTAAGTCCTGGATCCGCCCCTGGTTCCGAGTGCTTCGTTGTGGACAGAGTACTGCGGTAGAGTACTGAGCAGCCATGATATTAGATTTGTGAACGCGTTGAAGCTTTTGTCCACGACCAAATCCAGTTGATTCAACCATGACAGTCTGCATTTGAAAATTACACGAGTAGACAAGTCGAAACAGTGGGCTGCTAGCAACCAATTGGCTAATTTCTAAAATTAGATAAATTTTTGGATTATCTTTGACCTATTATTTCATCCATGTAATAAATAAATAGTATTATTATTATTATATATATTTATTTATTTTTTTTATTTTATTTTTTTTTAAGAACTAGTATATAATTAGTGGTTACATGAATTAATCAGTTATATTACATTTAATGTATCATAAAAATTCCTTCCAAAAAAATTGAGGTATGGATGGATATAATGGATTCCTCTTTAAAATGTATGAAAGTAGAAATTTAAACTTTATTGTGGTAGATTTAATTTAAATTTCTAATCGTAAACAAAAATTGTAATACCCAAAACATATATATATTTTTTAAAAGGCCCAACCGTAGGTAATTAATGACTAGCCATCCCTAAATTAATGACTTGGGCCTGTTTCTTTTGGATCGACTTCAGAATAGCCCTAGTCTCTGCTTCTTTCAAAAGACATAAATTAAAAATGATTCTATTTCCACCCCCTAAAAACATTTGTAAAACCCTCTTTGTTTATTTTAATTACAAAAGTATCCAATCACATTTATTTTTTAGAACTCCCGAACCATTCACTCTCTCCTCACGGCAGCACAATAATAATGCGGTTGTTAAACTGGAATAGTTGAAATCGAAATGAGTAGAATGAGAATAAACTAGAATTAGAATGGAGAATGAGAATAAAAATAAGTTGTTTATTTATACTGTAGGAATTGGAATCAGAATCGGAATGAGTTAAATTGCTATTAATATGTTTATTTTGTCTTAGAATCAAAATCGGAATAAATTAGATTGTTGTAAATTACTAAAAAGTCCTAATAATAACGACAATAAAATTCATTAAAACAATAAAGTCAATAAATTTTAATAATATTATTAATAATAAAATTAATAACGATAATATTAATAAAAAATAATAATAAATATAATAATAATAATGTCATTGTTATTATTTTAATATTATTTTATTAAAATTTATTTATTTTATTATTTTATTTATATTAATACTGTTAAAATTTATTATTTTATTTAGTCTTATTTAAATGACATTATTATTATTAATAAAAATAATAATAACAATAATTAATAATAATTAAAAATAATAAATTTAATATAATAATAATAACATTAAAATAATAATACATAAAATAAATAAATTTTAATAAAATAATATTAAAATAATAATAATAACAACAACAACAACAACATTACTACTACTACAACAACTACTACTATTATTATGATGATTTATTTAATTAAAATAATTAGGTATATTTTAATAATAATCATTTATTTTTATTAGTTAATTTCGTTATTATTACATTAATGTTATTTAAAATATATTATTTTAATTATTACTAAAATTAATTTCATTATTATTATTATTATTATTATTATTAAATAATAAAGGATCTACTTGCAAATTATGCAAATTTTTAAGTATTTTCATAAATTCCGTAGGCACCAAAATGCAAAAATGACAAAAGTTGATTGAGGGCAATTTGGGAATAATAAAAATTTAATGGGGATAAAATAAAAAAATTAGGGAATGGAAGATTGATTCCCAGCGGGACTTGAGAATCAATATTACGTTTCCAAATTGGAGTGGGGTCTACAATTTTGATTTTCACTTTTATTTTGTAAAGTAAACACTATTAATAGTTTGATTCCCTAATCCGTTAAATAAACACTAACTAAATCTTAATCTTCTCTCTCTATATGACCTTACTTTTCTGTCTTTATAAATTTCGCGATATAATTTTTTTTTTATGTGTCCTATAACATTCATCTCATAGTATAAAATTATTTGACCTCTATTCATACCTTGTTTCAAATCATTTTTCTTATTTTTATTTCTCAACCAAATCCCATAAAATCTTGACTTTGTATCTTTTAAAAAGAATTTAACATTCACCCTCTAAGCAAACTTTTTTAAATTTAATATTCTTTCTTGCGTGAATTGTTATAATTTTATTGCAGTTTGGATTGTTTCCTATAATCTAAGAAGCACTATGCCCTAGATTCTCTTCCCTTTTAAGAAACTAAAACTTTCAAATGTATATTGTTTCAATGTGCTTTTTTTGTTTTTGTTTGTTTGTTTTTTTTTTGGGGGATATGTTTGTATCAAGAATTCTTACCCTAATGTACCTAAATAATTATATTTTTTTTTTTTCATGAAATAGGGTAGTTATACAGTCTTATATGCATACCGAATGTTTTTCAGTCGGTTAACACTGAACTTTTTTTTTTCCTCCTTATTTCACATTGGATTAAAGAGTTTACGTGGAAATTAAAAATTTGGTTGGTAGCTCGTTAGGTGGAGTTGGTAACTTCCAATAATGAGTTCATTTTCTTATCACTTGAGAAAACTAAATCCTATTTTGATTCTTGATTAATGTTTTACTTAAACTTGCCTTTGATGCATGTCAAAACCTGTCCAACTCCACCATAACCGAAGAATGAAGATATTTCAGTGTGCACTCAACCCACTAACTTAGTGCGTAATCGCTTTGTTACTGAAACTTAACAAATTGGAGACTTAGGTAGCGTTTGTTTTTTTTATCTGAAATCTAAATGGGTCTGAATTTTTCTAAAGTCTGAATGGGTCTGATTACGAAAATATGAATGACATGTTTGTTTTTCTTTTTTAAATATCTGAATATAAGTGGCATCTTGTTTGTTTTCACAATAAAAAATGTCTTAAATTTGGTTATTTGACATTTATATCCTTGTAAATTAAAATAAAAAAAGAGGATTAGATTTTATAGTTAAGTAAATAAGTTATTTTACAGAGATATTTTTGGAATATAATATTTACTTGTCATTCAGACCTTTTTCCATTCAGATAAAAGTCACAAAAGTTTACTTTTTCTATTCAGATATAAATGTTTGAAAATCAGACATAAGTTTTAAAAAACAAACAAGCATATTTTGGAAAAGGTCTAAAATTAATAAAATTTTAGACTTCAGACATTTAACAAACAACCCCTTACTTTGGATTACCATTACGATATATTTTTGTGAGATCAGAATTCTCCCATTTGATTTTCTTTGTTTTCCCCTGAACAAAAGAAAAATGGTGATTAATTAGTGATGAATGGATAAGAACATAGAAATAAATTAAATATTAATTATTTACTACACTTAAAATCATGCTGTCCATAATTATTAAAATTTTACTAAAGCCCCTATCATGTATAACTCTAATTCATTTCTATTACGTATGAATATAAAATATTATCAATACAATACAATATCTATTTATAATAGAATACTCTTTGATCCCATGGCGGAGGTTCAAGTCATTTCATATATGTATCGTAGAAATTAGTTTTTTTAAAATTATTTAACAGTAGATTTAATTATTTCGACTCAAATATTCAGAATTTTCTTATCGCAGTTTTGAACTTAAATATTGTAATGAAATTAAAAAAAGAAAAAAAAAATTATAGACGTTCACAAAATAAGAACCAAAATTTGAAGATTCAAGAAAAAAGAAAGCCTTTCTATCATTCTATTGTTGTGTTATCTTCTCCCACCGGCCTTTCTTTAGTCGACACACACCATAGCCATTTATTTGTTGCCACCAGTCTGGTTTAGTGTGCTTATGCCCCCGAAAGCTCTGTCTCTATGAGAAATTTGTCAATGGGGCTTTACTTTAGCAGTTTAGCTGTATTGCCCATTTTGCCTTTACCTGAAAGCAACCCACAACTACAACAATTAAATCGATAATTATTTAATCATTCCAGAAGATCAAACCTTTTACTTTTAATTGCCAGGTTTTGAGTTTTCGATGATTCATATTTTTCCTGCTTAACTTCAAATTAACTTATCAGTCAAAATCTAGCGATTCAGAAAGGTACGCTTGTTTGTTGTGTTAAGACATTTTGCGAGTTGAAATGAAAATCATTAGTGAATAGAATAGAACATTAGTGATTATAGCCAACGAAAGCTGCCAATTATGTTTTGACAATCATACCGTCACTGCAAGGACGTAAAAACTTGGCCTCCATTAGCCCACACCTAACGCATTATCGGTTGATTTTTTTTTTCCTATTATTTTTAAGTGCCACAAATTAACGAACCAAACAGTAAAACTTTCGCAACAGATAGAGTCCATTAAAATTAGGATTGTGATTTCAGGTTCTCTCTGGGCAAACTTAAAAATACCTAAATCATCTAACTGTATTATTATAATAATAATAAAGGATGCCTTCAAAGGCCAAACGCACACTAAAATACCCAAGTTATTAGTCATCTGTACAACAAAAGGAAATAAGATTTTTTTTATTGAAAATGAAGCCTAAATCCAATTACAAAGAAAATGATAGATGGATGCTTTTGGTTGAGTTCACGTTGTCAAAGCATTTATTACGTAGAACCAAACTGGCCCTTCGTTTTCCTAAATTATTATTCATAAAATAGAAATTTAATTTCGCGGCATGCAGCGTCATATGTACAATCATACATCATAATTTATGTGGTGACTATGTGCACTAAATTAGGTCTGAAAAAATAAAAAATAAAATTTTAAATCTGGGCATCGCCAACGAAATCAATTATGTATTAATTATTTTAATCACCGAAATAACGAGGGCATGGCCTTCTTGTATTGTGCTTCACATTTCACAAGATCTCCGGAACAAAACATCTCATGTGATTCCCAAGCGACCAAGCGTGTTTGTTGATATCACCCAAAATGACATTATTGCCCTCCACCTCACTCGCCGACTATTGTTATTTATCAATAGCCTTTGTCGGTGCCCATTCAGAACGTCACAGTTTTTTCATTACGGTCCAGGGTATTATTGTCAATACACAGTGCTTGTTCTTGGATTCTTTTTCATCCCCTCGCTCATAGGAAACAGCTACAAGAAATTATTTTTAAAAAAATTTAAGTGGATTTAGTTAATTTGAAAGTACTTTATTAATGAATCTGGATTGGATCTAAGAATATTTACAACGATAAATACTAAATAGTTAATCAAATATGTTAAACAAATTAATACAAAATTTAAAGTCCATCAATCCACAATCAATGAGAATTAAGAGATCCGTGTATGTATAAACGAGGGGGAAAGGATCTTATTTGAAATCCATAAATTTAGGAAATATTTAAATCCAACCATGAGTACAACTAATAACTAAGAAGATAATCTCAAAATAATAATAATAATAATAAATAAATAACTAAGAAGATGTTTCCTTTTTAACTGTCTTCAACAGCAATCAATTTGTCAATCTCTGCTCTCTCCTTTTTGACAGCTCAAAGCCGAACTTCAATTCATACCCACGCACAAAGATAAAAGAAACAGGGAAAACAAAAGAGTAATCTTTGTTTTTGCTGTTTCTCATAGCATAACCTCTCTCGAAGACTCAAAAACGCCAAGAACTGGAGCAAAATTGTATGGTACCGCAGTAACTCAGTAAGTATTATTATATAGCTTTTCTCGAGAAAATAAACACTTGGGCATTATAAAATTTTCCTGGGAATGTGTTCTGTCGTCAAAGTTTTTCTCTTTCTTGTTAAAACAGGTCTAAACTTTTGATTTTTTTTTTTTTTGTCTTTTTTTTTTGTTTGGTTTGGTTGGTTTGCAGATGCCGGAGAAAGTGGCGCTATCAGCATCACCAAAGAAGTGGGTTCTTTCAGGCCCCATGCATCAATGGCGATTGGGTATACTGACAGCTCTGGTGTTTATTGGGGTGGTGGTTGTGTGGAGCATCGATGGCTGCACTATTAGTAGCTTTGTTCAAGTTTGGAATCTGAAGCAAGATCGTTTTGTAGCTGTTAGAGCCAATGCCACTGTTGATGTAGCTCAAAACCAGTTAAATCTTACTGTAAACACCAGCAATGTTCAAGATTTACCGACCCAAAAGGAAAAGCCTCAACTAAACGATGTAAAAAACTTTACTTCCTCCAATGATTCACCCGGTTTGAATCTGACTCACTTGAACCAAACGAGCGTGGTAAGTTTTATTTCCAAGAATTCAAGCACGGTAGCTCAACAGAATCCACTCCAGCACAAGCCTAGCGGGGTTTTGCCAAATCGGAGTGAGAGTCCAGTTTTAGAAAGTTTGAAGTGGGTTTCAGTTGATTTGGAGCCTAACTTGAGTACAAATCTGCTGGCTCGTTGGTTGGCTCCAGGTGGAGAGCCTTGTAAAGATTCAAGGACAGTGGAGATTGCAATTCATGGCCTCGATGGAGGGAAACTGATGGAGTTCTCGGCTGGAGAGATCCATGAATTTTACTTTCAAGCATTGGATGAGTCTGGGAATCCTAGATGTGGGGGTGGGGATTACTTTGAGACTGATCTTTCAGGGGAGTCATGGAAATCTCGGCCCGTAGTCAAAGATTTTGGCAATGGTACTTACTCGCTTTCGCTGCAGGTTCATCCTGATTTTGTTGGCGATTATAATCTAACCGTGATTTTGCTCTTTAGACATTTTGAGGGTCTTAAGTTTTCACCAGTTAGATTTGTTTATGATAGGGAATTAAGGCATATACCGATTACGTTCTTTAGGAGTAAAGCTCAGTTGCCAGAGATAAAAGTTTGTCAAAAATCTGATTTTAATAGAGATGTTTGGTCTGGAAGGTGGACGAGACATGGAAAGAATGATGATTGTCAAATTAGCGCTGATGGTAGGTATAGGTGCCTGGCTCCGGATTTTCCATGTCGAAATCCTTGGTGTTATGGTTCATTGGGGTTGATAGAGAGTAATGGTTGGGTATACTCTAGCCACTGTTCGTTTAGGATGTTTTCAGCTGATTCTGCGTGGAATTGTTTGAAAAATAGGTGGATTTTCTTCTGGGGTGATTCAAATCATGTTGACACGATAAGAAACATGCTCAATTTCATCTTAGATTTGCCTGATATAAAAGCTGTTCCTAGGAGATTTGATCTTAAATTTTCAAACCCCAAAGACCCTTCTCAATCAGTTCGAATCACAAGCATTTTCAATGGTCACTGGAATGACACGCTAAATTATCAAGGGTTGGATTCTTTGAAAGATGAAGGGTTTAGGAATTTGTTAAAGAAGTATTTCTCGGAGGATACAGTTCCAGACACAGTGATCATGAACTCTGGCTTGCATGATGGCGTTCACTTTTCTAACATAAGAGCATTCATTAAGTCAGCCAATTCTGCTGCTTCATTTTGGAAAGAAGTTATGGAGTCAATAAGACGGAGGGGATTGGTGGTGCCGCAGATTTTCTACCGGACCACAGTGGCAACGGGTGGGTATGCACGATCACTGGCGTTTAATCCCAGTAAGATGGAGGCATTTAATGGGGTGTTATTAGACAAGTTGAGGCAGGCTGGGCTGGTTGCTGGTGTGATTGATAATTTTGATATGACTTTTCCATGGCATTTTGATAACCGCTGTAATGATGGTGTACATTATGGCAGAGCTCCATTGAAGATGAAGTGGAGGGATGGTCAAATCGGCCACCAGTATTTTGCAGACCTCATGTTGGCTCATGTGCTGCTGAATGCCCTATGTGCACAATCGTAGCATTTGAATCCGATGTAACTGAGACATTTAGGAGGTTTTCATGGAGTGGCACCTGGATTGCCGCATTTTATGACACGCTACAGAATTTCTGGAAGCTCTAGCCATTGCTATAGAGTAGGCGTGCTTTCCGGTTGCAAGGCATGGAGAGACAACTTACCTGGTGTGCAATGTGCTGGAGACAAATTTGTGAGGCAGTTAGCTCCATATACATTTTGATTCTTATTCAATATTAGATTAGGATTGGCATTCATTATTTGTTTATAGATTTGTTACCACGAATGGTTTTTGATTCATTAAGTCTTAGGCATGTAGATTATGAGAGGTCCTTGAAGGACAAATATGTCAGTGAATATTGTTTATATCAAGTAGTATATCCATTGCATATATGTGGAGAAGGACTGAAACCTGTACTGCATTTAACTATGTGATGTTGTACTTTTATAAATTGTATTTTAAATAATTTTTTGGGTGATTAATTGCTTTAGTTCTGCTGTTCATTGTATGGAATCTAAAAATCTTCAACGCACAGCTTTGATTTCATAGGAAGCATAAGCTGCTTGTTTATTGTTGTTGGCTGCTAATTCTTAGAATATTCTGAGCTTTGTTGTTTCATGTTTGTGATGCATCCTCAATATTCTCCTTAGCATTGGGAAAATCGTGAGCGTAATTCCAAGTAGCATCTGTGTTTCAATTAGAAAGCCTTCTTAACGGAGTGTTCAATGAGCCTAAACTTATTTTGTACACCACATTTCAGTATTATATTGCCGAATCATTAGACACATATTAAGTTGTTGGGGAGAACTTGCTGCTTCTCAGCGGTAGCAGTAAAAACGTTTAGAATTTAATAGCTCTAGATGGATTATTTATTACATTGGTAACTTTTATATCTGTTTACGGCTTGTTATTCATGAGGCAAATTTCGTGTTGATATGGTGCATTCTTGTTCCTTTTACGTTCTTATTGGCTTGGACTAAGTCTATTACACCGCAGCCTGGATGTACTGACCCGTTTTTAAGTCTAAATAAGATGAAATCCACCCTCGTTCAGAAAAGATGATGGCTAATCCCTCATGGGCTTGGGATCTTTACATAAGTAGCCATCTAATTTTTACGAATTTCAGATTTAACTATAGCAACTTTTTTCTATCATCTTTAGCCAATTTATGGGTGTTTGGACTAAAATATCCTTGATTATTTTAATATTATTTTTAAAGGTATAGGTTTAATTTCGCTGTAGTCCCTATATTAATTTATATTATTTTTATGGTTGATCATATCTCCTACCATCGTATCTACATCTATTTTTCATTTTTTCAAATATCTTTTTTATTTCTTTGTATAAATATATATGTTGATCTAATGCATATAGATCAATAAATCCTTCATATATATGTTCTTCCATATTAATTAGATTGGCTCTATCATGCTCTATCTGATCAATCTTTTGATTTAAGAAATTTATGTATAAATTTATTCTGTTTTCCCATCCTAAAAGCATCTGGTCTATACATGAATTTAATTCTTGAATTCTATCAAATGCCTGTTCTATTAAAAACTGTTGGTGATTCATTGTATTTATGACAGGGTAATTTTTGAAAACTACCCCTGAGGTTTGCCTTTGCTACACCTAAAGAGAATATATGCATATATTGACAACATCCCCCCTGACCGTATATAAAGGTTAGACATCCGTTAAGTAGTTGAGGGTAATAACGTAAATGACCAATTTTTTTATTTTTAAATCTTACAAAAGCTGATTTGCAGTAGCTGATAAGACAAGAGCATGTAAAGAATGGACATGGCTTTGAAGCTAGTGAAACCCCAGGGGGTAATAACCCATTTTCAAGCACACTTACGATGCTTATCTTCATTTCTTCTTCCCTCTTTTTTTTTCCTTTCTGAACATAACTTAGCACCCACTGAATTTAGCAATAACAAAAGCGCTCTGTCATACACTAGGCGATCAACTATGTTTCCATCTGAATTCCAGCGACGACCGACATCTAAACAAGCCTTGATTGAAGAGCGTAACAGGTGTGTATTTATGTGAAAGCTTGAAATTGAAGTTGGGTTTTATTATATTCTTGGATTTTGTTGAATTGCTGCTAGTTAGATACTTGACTTTTTGATATAGATAAATAAGAAAAATGTGTAAGATTTTTACAAATTGAATCAATGACAAAAAATGAACTGATTTTTAAGTTGATAATCATTAAATATATTATGTAAACTATAAAAACGGATTAATTCTTGATGACATTGGACCATGCTCTGTGAACGTTTTATTGAATTTTGCTTAATCGGTTCTTCAACTTGCTTTTTCTGAGAATGCATAGTTGTTGCTGAGAAAAATTAGACTGTAGAAGTTTTCTTAGTTATTATTTAACAAATGTGTAGCTCATGTAAATTTCAGCCACTTGTTGATTTTTTTTTTTAATCTTTTGTATAGATTGAATAATGAGGCTGACAACGGAAATGAAGAGCTGCATTCTGATTATGTGGGATTTGCAAATGAATTTGATGAATTTGAAAATGATTATGAGTATGAGGCTGTTGTAGATGGATCAGATCCAGATGATTCTGATCTGAGTTATTCATTCAGAAGTGAAAGTGACAGTGATAGAGATCTTGATGATTATGAATCTGGGGATGACAATGGAGATGATTTTGAGGATGATTTTGAAGAACAAGCTTGCATTAGATATGAAAAAAATGCAGGTGGCTTTGAGTTTAATTCTGTTGGTGATGAGATAATTCTGCTGGAATGCAATTTATCCATTTGGTTATGCCTAATTAGTCACTTTCAATTTATACGTTTTCTTTTAAATATCTGATAATTTAGTTGCGATGCTTGTTGTTTCAATCCTATGATAGTATTGAGATTATTTTGGGTTGATTTGGAGTTGAATGGAAACTTTTCTGCACAGTTTCTTTACCATCCAGTAGTTTAACAAGTCTCTGTTGTACTTTGGTTTGATTGTATTATGATTATTTGTTGTTGAAGTGGGTTGATGATACAAGTTAGTTTCAAGTATGTTGGTTGATGATGGTGAGATTAAGTTAAGCTAATTTGGAGTATAATGGAGACTTCACTGGGCAATTACTGCATTGATACACAAAAATGTTACAAAAGAGCATTTGATGATCCATTTTTTTGCTAATGCATATTCATTTAGGTATTACTACATGCATTTATTGACTAGATTTTACTTAAATACTATAACTACACCCATTATTGAAACTACAATAGCACAAATGAAAAAAATCATATTCAAGAGCAAGATAACCTTTAGACCACTGCATTTTACTCTATTTTGTTGTGTTTTTTGCATCATTGACTTCAATTACTTCATATCCTTTTGCATACTCATCAGCAGCTCATAATTTGCTTGACATGTTCCTATACCATCAAATATATCACCTCTGTTGAAATCATTTGGTGATGGAATCCAGAATTTAAAATAGCCACAGCCACGTTTACTATCCATACAGCAATAATAAAGCTTGTTTGGGTTGTCATCTGATTCTGACACCTTCAAAGTAGCTTTTTTGTAGCATCTACATATCTTGTTTGAAAATCGTATAAGGTTGCCATTAATCTCATCCCTCCATCTTTTGCTTTCTTGGCTATTTGATCCAATTGATTGTTGTGAACTTGCTGAAGTCATGACATGTATGAGAGACTGAGATGCTTTGCAAACAAAGAGAGTATTGTGCAAACAAAGAATCAAATGATGCCCGCTTAACAGAGTAGAAGATCGATATTACCGTTGGTTGCCAACGGTAATATCAGTGCTGCTTTTATATTAATTACTTTAAAATATTTTTATCTATTTGTCTTATTATTACCTAATTGTTACTGTTAAAATACTTGTTTTCCATAGCATTTGAATTTTTTTATTAACACTCAATTCAGTTTTGTTTTATATATGATTGTGTAATGTCAAAAAAAATAATTTATAAGGGTATAATAGCCTTTCCACTACTCTAACCCATTTGGCGCCAAATGTAAAGACCAGCTACAGCATCAAATAATCTTGTCAGTCCTTGAAATGTGTTGAGAAGGGTATTTTTGAACATTCCCTCAACTACTTAACGGATGTCTAACCTTTATATACGGTCAGGGAGGATGTTGTCAATATATGCATATATTCTCTTTAGGTGTAGCAAAGGCAAACTTCAGGGGTAGTTTTTAAAAATTACCCTTTATGACATGTGGTTCATAATTTTATGATTTTTATAGTCTTTTCTGGCTGGCTCTGATACCATTTTTGGGGCGGCGTAGCCTTTTAACGAATTTAAACAAATATTATTACTAAAAAATTAAGAATTTTATAAATTTAAGTTAGCATTTAGATGTTGACTATTTTCATCTTGAAATATACTAAAGTCTTCATATATATTTATAATATTTTCTATTTCTCGTTCTACAAAACTTTGAATTATTAGACTTTTTAAATTATCCCATTCTATTATTTGTACAATTTTTCTTTTTATTTGATTGGTAAGTTTGTGTTTATAATTGCTTTTAATTCATCTTTATTGGCTAAATTTTTTGTTTGAATAATATCTTGTTATATGAATAGGTTCACATTTGAATCCTACCATTAAATTTTATTATTATAAATAATTTTTGTTTCATTGTTTAACCATTTTAATTTTGTCATTCCATTTTACATAATTTTCATGATATTCTTCCATGATTGATCAATGCGTGGAATTGTTTACGGTCTGAGAGGGCACTCTTGTCAATTCGGAATCATTCTACCGATTCGTCATGGTTTCATCGATATCTTTGATCAATCAACATCGATATATATATATTAAATTCTAAAATCTGTTTTATTTGACTTGATTCTTTTTCCATTATCGGTTGTACTGGTTGATAAATTTTTGATCTATGTTTGTTGGATCTAGGAACCAACGTAGAGTCATATTTTATCATCAATCTATTTACAATTTCTCTTAATTGATTTGTATTTTCAAAATTTATATTTTCTACGGATTTAATAATATCATTTCTTTCTCCGTATAAAATAATTCTCCTCCTCGTAAAACAATAATCGCAAAACTCCACGAAAAGATATAGATTAGGAATTATTACCTCGAATCTTACGGAACTTTTCGGATCTAGCTCACTTATCTTGTTGTTGGTCACGCTTTTCACTGTGCCTGCTGCCTCCTTCACGCCAGCTCAGCGGCTTAAGCAGGCTGTTGCAATTGGGATCACTTGTGTCCTTAAGATCTTAGAGTTTTGATCTTTTAAAGTTACGGTTGATTTTAGTTTCCTTTTCTATTCTTATGGTTGGTATTTTGATCTTTGTTTCTGATTTGGAGAAGTGTTTTAGTTATCTGAGACATCTGAGTTGTTTGAATGATAGGGATCTCGGAGGATTTTCTCGAAGAGTTGTTGAATAAAGCTCTCAGATTACGAGTCTTTCTTCTTTCTCTTTCATTTATATAGAAAATTTACATCCTCTTGAGGTTTACCGTGTCTATCGATAAGGTTACATGATAAGTTTTGATGATGGCGCGGATGGCCAGCATACTTTGACTTTTGAAAAGTAAAGTTTACATTATTATTGCTCTTGGCGTAAGTGCTTACGCGATTGAGGCTTCGGCGTAAGTCTTCGAAAGACATACTAAGTGTTCCGTTTCTCACATGCTGTCACGTCTTGTCTTGGGCTACATGGAATGTGATGTCCGTCATGTCATGATGGCGCAAGTACTCGGATCTGCGGCACGATTGCCGGTGTCAAAGGATAAAGTTGTCTTGTTGTGGGAGAACTTTATATCTCGTTCATACAAGTTGGATGCAATTGACTTTATATGATTACTCATTTGCTCTCCTGTGGCCCGATCTCTTGAAGATGGGTTCTTTGAGTCTACTTTGGCCTACTTCGAGTTGAAAATTGTTTGTGACTATATTGAGGCGATGAGGGTGTATGGCCGTATTCTACTTCATCGTCATATTCGGGATGGATAGTAAAAACAAACATGTTTCTTTTGACCATCTTGACTTATTTTACTTACAAGGATGGATCAAAATTAAATAATTCACGAGGCCGACATCGGGTATATAAGATCAAGATACCCATGTCTGCTAATCTCTTAACAAATTGGGATCGGATCCTTTGATACATACGACTCTTGGATACGGTTACAGTGCTTGGCAGTTTTACGAATATTGATTCTCTTATAGATATATTCGGAAAAACTCTATATTCTTTTCTTTTGGTGAAAGGTTTCTTACCTCGACTCACGATGTTTATTCTTTTCTGCGGCCACGACACTTGATCTTTTGAGCATTTCTTTGGGATTCTTGTAATTACTTTTTACGAGGCAGGTTCTACATAATCCTCATCACAGATAGATTTACCATGTGGTTTTGGTCATGCTTCACAAGGAATTTACATCGAGTTCTTGGATTCCCACTTAAAGGTTACTTTTTATTTTCTTGATTCCTCTCTCAAATGTTTTATAGAGTCGAAGATTGTTGACAAAATTGCCAAGGATAGTGACAACTTCTTGAGGTCTCTGAGATCCGTTTCCGTCTGCAATTCTTTTTCCATGCTTTATTACTGCAAATCTCGTTTCTCTTGAGAAAATCAATTAAAAATTGTTAGCTCCTTTTATATGAATAATTTTGAAATTATAATGAGATAAATATGCTTGCCATCTATGCAATCTTCTATCTTGTGGTTCATTAGGTAGAATTTCTACAAATTAAAGAATTAACGGAAGTATTATACATTCTATTATAAATTTCTTTTGTAATAAAAATAAAGAAAATTTCTTTATTCCTTTGTAAATAGCTAATAATTCTTTTTCATGAGCTATAATTTACTTGAGCTTTATCAAATGTTCCACTAGTGTATCTGCGTATTTCATTTAAATCGGTTTTAAGTATTGCTCTCCAATGTAAATCGAAGCATCGGTTTGTAAAATTAAATTATCAGTTTCATCGGTAATCTTAATTACAGTAAATTTTACAA
This sequence comes from Citropsis articulata, assembly GCA_030449925.1. Classification (NCBI taxonomy): domain Eukaryota; kingdom Viridiplantae; phylum Streptophyta; class Magnoliopsida; order Sapindales; family Rutaceae; genus Citropsis; species Citropsis articulata. The sequence goes on along the minus strand of JASUUH010000095.1, from coordinate 3,088,513 downwards.
TGTTTTTTAAGTTCTATTCTGACTTGTGTATGTTCTTCACTCCATCCTTTTGTATTATTTTTTTTCGTAATAATTTACGGAGTATAATTTTTTTCTTGGATAAATTTTCTATAAATCATACATATAATTTAAACATCCTAGAAATTTTTGAATTTCTTTGTTTATTTTCTAATTTATGGAAATCTACTATTTTCTTGCTATATGGCTTTGTAATTTTATTCCATTTTATCTAGAATCATTCCTAAAAATTCTATTTTCTTATGTTCTATTAGTGCTTTCTTTTCGATAGAACTATTCCTTCTTTATACATTTGTTGACAAAGTCTTTTAAGTGTATCTATGTTTTCTAATGTTTGAAGCTATTAATATATCATACATATACTATGATATGATTATTTTCTTTGAATATGTTATCCATTTTTCTTTGGAATATTTGTGGTGCATTTTTAAACCAAATGGCATTACTAACCATTCATATTGTCCTTGAGGGTGTCTTAAAAGGTATATTGTATCTTGTCTTTTCCATTTTATTTGCCAAAATCGACTTCTGATCAAATTTGAGTAATAATTTTTCCTTTTACTAAATTTATTAATACTTCTTTATTTGGCAAAAGTACCCAATTTTGTATATTTGTTTAATTCTTTATAGTTTATTACCATTCTAGCTTTACCTCTTACTTGTTAGACTCTTTTCTAACCATAAAAATTTGGACTATTATGAAAGCTATTACTATGTTGAATAAGATTTAAATCTAATAATTCTTTTAATTGGATTTTAAATTCCACTTTATCTTCAAGTGTGTACATCATTGGTTTTACCCTAATTATTTTGTTTTCTAATAATTCTATTTTGGCTTTAGGATGGTTTGGTTTCCATAAAGCTAAAGGGTTCTCACTATATACTTGTTTTAATTGTTGTTTTATTGTTTCTAATTTTATGTTATATATTTGTCCTTTTTGTATTAAATAATATTTTTCATATAATAGAATATCACCACGCTGGGCTGGTTGTACTCTGAATGGTCGAAATTCCCTAGGGATTCTTAGTATATTGTTACAAGGGGTTTTTAAAGTAATTAAAAACATAGTTTGTTGATAATATTGAAATTGTTGTAGAAAGTCATTTCCTAGAAGTATATCACAATCCATGTTATTATATTGATATATGTATTTCTGAGAGATATTTTTCTAATAATAGTTCATAATCTGTAACTAGATTATTAACTTGATGTTTATCTCTGTAATGCATAATTTTATATTTCCATCGGCATTTATGAGATAAGAATGTTTTCATTATTGTAATTTCTTCACTTATCTATTAAAGCACATGTATGTATGTCTTTTCTATAGTGTGTACTTGAATATATCACAGATAAAGGGTATTTAAGGTATGCTTTATTTAACATTTTTGTGAATATTTCATGCTCATTTACTTGCATAGTTATTCCATGTTTTCTATTTTATAATACTCTAATCCTTCTGAAAACTATTACCTAAGAGGATATGATTATTGTTATTCATATTAGAATCTATAAAACAAGTTACTATAATCCTGGTACTTTCAATTATAATTGGTACTTTTACTTCTTGTTTACATATATGTTTGTTCCCATTAAAATCTATATATTCATATGGTGGATCTTTTTCTTTTATTATTAATCCATTATTTTTTATTGGGTTTATATGATTATGGGATGCTCCTGTGTCTATGGTTATATAAGGTCCTTTTACATAATCTAATCCATTAAAGTATTGTCCTATTATTTTCATTACTTTAGTTGTTGGTTTAGTTATTAATTGATTATTTTCTGAATAACTTTTTCTTGATGAACTTCCTCTAAGTAAGGTTTTACCTGAAAAACTAATTGGAATAATTGATGTTTCTTGGGTTTCTGAATTTATTATTTCTTTTTTGTCATCTATACTTAATCTGTAATTTACTGGTATCTTAATTTCAGGTTTAATGGGTTCTATTAGTGTAGTTATATCTTCACATTCTTTGTTTATTTCTATTAATGGTTTATCATTATATATTTCTCCATAGTTTGAATTACAGAAACTATATAAAGCTGAGTAATGGAAGGTCATTAATCTATTTCCTTCTTTCATTAAGTTATTTTTTAATAGCTTAAAATGTAAGCTTAATGTTTCATTAATATTTTTATCTTTTATATGTACACAATATCTGGGATAACATGTAAATATTAATTTTGTATAACATAGATTTCCTTCTATTGTTCCCAAATGTCCTATCATAGGATCGTTAAATCTTTGATCATGTAAGGATAGTATTATTGGACTATCTATTCCTTCTTTAAATAAGTATTTTACTAGGACTTGTATTTCTGCTAGATAGACATACTGTATTTTTTCTCTTATTGTTTCATTTTTTATTTTTCTAAGAGCTAAGTCTATAGTTCTTTTGTTCATTAATCCTAATCTTATATTTCCTTCAGCTTGAGTAATTTCTATGGCTTTTTCTTGTTCATAATATTCATGTAATATTACCTTTTTTCTTTTAAAGATATCTCTTAATCTATGTAAAATTCCATGTCTGTTTTCCAATTTTGCTTTTAAAAGTTTATTGTATTTATTTCTATTAAATGTTGCTACTAAACTATATCCATGGACATTTTCTTCTTTTTCTACTTCATAGATTTCTTCTTTATTTACTTCTTCCGAATTTATTTCTTTATTCTGACTCATCGTCTATAAGTTCTTCATATATATATATTTCTTCCCCTTCATAATCAGATGGATTACTTACTAATTCTAGTTCTTCTTCTATGTCCCTAAATTCACTTTTAAAATTCTAACTTTCTTTTGGTACATTCTGTCTTATATATCTATTCTCCACAATTCCAACATTTGCATTTATTTTTATCAAAATTTTTCTGTTTTTTGTATTTTCTCTTATAATATTTTCTATAGGGTTTGATATATTTTTTCTTAAAATGATTATATTTTTTATATTTTCCTTTTCCTAATTTTTATAACACGTATTTTTATATGGTAGTGACATCCCATTGGTTGTTACATTTTATTACATATATTGTCCTACTTCTTTTTATTAAATTCGTTGCGTCATATTTCACTCAATCTATCATTTAAGAATCTTATTCTAGATCCTAATGTTTAGTCTTGTATTAGTTATTTTATACTTTTCGTGTTCATTAACAAAATATGTACTCCATGGTATTGGTAACTTAGAGTAGTATAAGTTAAGATATATATTTTGATCTTCATTACTAAAATTGTGAATAATAATATTTACTAAATTCACAAGTGTATTCTTTGACATAACACATATTACATATACTTAAGTTGATTAACTTCATTACATTGTTTAACTTCTCATTTTTTATTTCTTGATCTCGGTTTAATCTCCAATCTTCTCCTAGAAATTCATTTGAGATGTATTCTACCATGTTTCTATTCCTAATTCTTTATTTCTTAGGAATCCTGCTTTTATATTATTAGTTATTAATTCTTTTACATTGTCATTAATCCTCTCCATTAAATACATTTCCTATAAAGCTTGCTATTAAGATTTACATGTATACCCTGCTTTTGGTCTTCTGTTTCTACATTCAGTCTTCTTTTGATCCATTATACATAAAAATAAGCATTTATAATGCGAATTGGTTTTATGTGGATTTGTCCTCTGATCTAAATCTAAAAATACTCGCATTACTTATTATTTTTAGTTCCATTCTTGAGAATATATTCATTTTCCAGGTTGACTTGATTGGTGGTTTATATTAAGCAAAAGTGTCTTTTTCTTATTTTTGTCTACCAAGGTTCTAGGTTCTTGACGTGGGGTTTCATTTCACGGTCCTCACTTGTATTCATATTTATTTTGTATTCTTTTTCAATATCTTCTAAATCACTTAGATTTATTTCATTTGAATATTTGATAAGTTTTCAATTCTTCTTAATTAATCGATTCGCTTTCTTTTTCTTCACTTATTTCTATTTTTCTTTACCTTTGTCTTTTGTTTTTCTTCTTCATTTCTAATTCTTTTACTAAATTTTGTATCTTTTATAATTTTAGGATATTTATTTTTCATAAACCACTCATCAAACTTCACAGTTTGTGGTTTTGGGTTAAATTACATTAGGTTTCTTTATTGTTTGATTTTAAAGTTTTATATTTCTAACTTCTTATTTTCTTTTTACCATGTATTAATGTTAATTCTATTTTAACTTTTTATTTCTGTTTTATTTCTTTGATTTCTTCTTTTAAATGTATCGGTGGTCTTTACTTATTAGGTGGTTTAGTATTATTAAACCTATAAGGCGCAATTTATATTTCTGATTAGGATATTTTAGGAATGACAGCCTTTATTTGGCTAATCTTGATAGAAAAATTTAAAGCCGTTATTTTTAGAAATCTAAAAATTTTTAAGGTTATTTACGCACATTTTCCCCATGGGCTTAGTGTATTTCACGTTAAAATGTGAGGAGTTTATAACTTTTGGCATCCAAGGCATTGGTAGAGAGAGTACTTTGAGGCTTTAGCACCAAAGAAAAGCAGCGTCAAAAGATGCACATCACATAAATTTGGTGCGGAAATGGCTGTTTGCGCGTCTTTTAAAAAAGTTTCTTCTTTAATTCCCTTTCGCTTTTTGGTAGAAGTGAAAGTCTCTACTTTTCAACAGGAACATAATGAAAGTCGTTAGTTGTAAATGGCCACTATTAATTAGATTGACTTAGTTCTTGGCATCATAAATAAACATGTTCACAAATTTGATTAAGCTTTGCAGCACCTAAAGCAGTATGGGTACATTGCTCCCGCGGTCCCACAATAACCTAACTGTTTCTTGAATCCAAACCTGATCCATGCAATTGTAGTTTTCTAGAGTTATAATTTTCTTCAGGAAAAAAAAAAATATGTGTGTGTATTACATTTATATTACAATTAAGGGTCTAACGGGAGCTTAAAATCATATAATTATACTAAGTGCTTGTTTGGGACTAATTTTAAGAGGTTTAAAAGTAATTTTGAAAATCTAAAAGTTAATTTTAGTGTTTTGTAAAAAAATTTAAAATTACTTTTATCAAAATCAAACCCTCTTATAGTTGATTTTGAAAAGCAGGAAATGAGTAATTTTTAGATTTGAGAGTCAATTTTATTCTTTAATACAATTTCATAAATAGCATTAACATTATTATCTAAACCCAAAATTATCCTTATTCAAATTGAAAATAAAATAAATATTTTAATAAATTCTATTATAATTCATCAATATCAATTTATTAATATCAATTTATTAGTTGAACTATTATTAAATTTGTTTCACTATATCATTAATTTAATTATCAATTGTTTTAAGATAAAAAAATAAAAAAGTAAAATCAATATATTATAAATTTTATTTTTAGTAAAAAATATTTTAAGATACAATTAAAAATATTACATGTACATGTTTTTATAAGTAAATTTTATCTTATATTATGTATATTTTAGTCATTTATTTTACCGATAGTTTAACGATAAAATTTGACATCGTATTCTTTTAAAAGCTGATCTTACGAAAATAAAGTTCTTAAATCTTGTGATTTCTTGTGGAGATTATTCTGACCTGTTCATGATTGTTTTAAAAGTTGCGGCATTCACTAATTGGCCCTTATAATAAATCAAAAAATTTACACTTAATAAATGCGAGATTGACCACACGCCTAGAAAAAATATACACAAGGAGGAGTGAGTTCCCATGAAACTTAAATTGTCACCATTGAAGATAAATGAAAGAGTGCTTTGCTTACACTTATGTGGCGATTAAGAGATGAATTTTGCTGAAGGGGTGTCTTAGAAGCATAAGTTAAGTTATTTTTCTGGATGGTTAATTCTTTGTAGATAAGAGTCTCAAAAGAATTTGTATCAATTGATTTTGACACTTCGAAAAGTTAAATATATTTGTCCTAGCGTACACCTTTTTTCACTCTTAAAAGAGTGTTCTACCCATTGAAGGCTTCATGAGAACATTCGATTGGCTCTCGTGTATCATCATCAATTACAAGCAATGATTTCGAAGGATTACTTGGAAGTAACGGCAATTACCCTTCCTTAGAAAATAGTTTTAAGCTTTTTCTCACAGGTTACAGTGTTACACATGGGTACAAATATTTGTTTCCTTTGCTTTCACTGCCCAGGAATAAATAGGTCCTAACTTGGGCCCACAGCAGGCAGCAGGTGGACCAAATAAAAAGCCCAAAAGTGTAAAGTTGCAAAGAAGAAAAGGGTGAACTCAAAATAGTATTGGGGGGTCTCATATAAGGACGCCCACAAATAGAATCATGAATTATCTAATGGGAACGGTTTATTAAATGTTAACAACTCACATACATAAACTAACAAGTCAATTAATTGAAAAATCTGTTATAATGAGGGATGCAAACGTAAATTCAACTAATAATTTCCTTCTAATAACGTAACCAAAGGTCATGTCACACGCTACTGGAACAAAACTGATTCTGCTCTTTTAATCAAGCACAGTGCGAGCATCAAACACGTTCTGTTTGTTGGATTGATGGGATAAAATCACAGAACAATAAAAATAAAATAAAATAACCAGTTGCAGTTTCAGTTGTCGTTGGAGGGGTGGCGCGTAAAGAGTGTTTTTTGGGTTAAAATCTGGCAAATTTAGGGGGATTGAGAGCTCGCTTGTCGTTGAAGCAAGCAAACTCCGACTTTGGTGACGACGACGAAGAGTGCAGGCCTTGGCGTCGGAGATTATCCATGGCCTTCACCTGGGGTTCTGCTCTTCGGATCACGCTTTTGATTCTCCTTGTTGCTGCTGTTGTCACCGCCTGCTTCACCCTCCCTGTCGAAAAGGTTTCGTTTTTTAATCTTTTTTTTTTCCTGGCAGTTTTATTTTGTTTCTTTTGATTGGGTTTTTGGTGATTTTTTGATTATTTGGTTTTTGGGTTTTCATTGAAATTCATTTGCTTTTTTCTTTCCATTTGATTAATGGATCGGTGATTATTTTTAGTGTTGAGTGACAACAGATCAGTTGTAGTGGATTTAGGGTTTTGGATTTAGGTTTCAGGGATGCATTTTGACATTACATGTAATTTCTTTAATTAAACCCTTTATTCATGAGAATTCTAATGCTATATTTTCCTTTCAAATTGCAGATTGTGATTATGTGTTGCCATTTTTTTTTATGGTTTATTGCATTAGTTCTATGAGTTTCTTGGCTGCAATAAAAGGGTTCTGAACTGGATCTTTAACCTGAAGGATTTTGATGCCTTGAGTTTACTGCCTGCTAAGTGTATTTTTTGAGCAGCCTCCAGGCTTTTTTGTTGATGAAAGTGCTGTATCTTGCAGATATTGAAGGACTTTTTAACATGGGTTGATCAAGACCTTGGACCTTGGGGTCCACTTGTGTTGTGAGTTAATTGCAACTCTTCCATGTTCAATGATTTACTTGTTTACTTAAATGTCCTTTTTTCTTTTCCCCTTATTCTTATTTCTGATATGACTTAATGCTGAAATGTTTTGGCATAGTAAGATTTTCTATGGTTATATGCAGGGCTGTTGCATACATCCCTCTGACAATTTTAGCAGTTCCAGCATCAGTGCTTACCGTAAGCAATACTCTCTTCTGTTAATTTAGCTAGCCTTACTACCTATCCGTAGTTACTCAACACACAACGCTAATGCAAATGTGTATGGCACTTAACTTAATGTGTTTATCTTATATAGGATGAAAAAAATCCTCTGATCATATTTTGAAGTGACCTATACTTGAATATGATGTGGGACGTTATTTTAGAATTCTAGAATTTAATTATTTTAGGCCTTTGATATTTTCTACTTTAATTAGGGTCAGTGTCTTAGTCTTTTATTTCTATTCTAATTGTTATTTAGTTTCTCTTTTTAAGTTAACTAAGGGAAGTAGTTTACTCTATCATAAATAGAGGGGCCTTGTTATTATTTTCATAAATTCAACCTTTGCTTAGTAAAAAACCCACTCTTTTACAATTCCCTTTAGGATTATCTGTCAAAATCTCTTTTGTAAAGTCATTTAGATTATAAAGTCATCTAATATCGGTTGACGCGTTATTTTTAAAAAATCTCATTGATTCGTTTGGGTTAGAACGAGATCTAACCATGTTTCGATTAGAGTATAACCTAATCACGTTGGCTTAGTCTGGTACTATAATGATATCTAGTGTATTTCTACACTATCAATTTGCTCTTGCTATGCCACTCCATCAGAATATGCATGGTTCTCTCAGGTGTTAGAAATAAACCTAAATTATGTTTCGAAAAGAACTATGTCATGTCCACATTAATATATCATAGGGAATTGATATGTCTAATATGTTTTCTCTTTTCTGAAATGAAAATGTTCTATCTGCCACAAAATTTTATTGTTTAATATCAATAAATAAACAATCTAGTAACCGAGGAACCATGGGCATTCTCTTCAAAGGCATTTGAACAAGTAAATAACAGTTAAAACCTTTCAGCTAAGCTTTCTCCAAGGTTTTAATTCCTTGAAAAAGTTATATTTTTCTTTTCCCCAAATTAAATATTTTATTCGTACTTGGAGGTAATTATGATCTTTGTAATGTATTATTCTGTTTCTTGGATTGGCCTAACTACTTTCTTTGCGTCTCGGTCATACAAATTATTGTGAAAATTTAGATCTTATGAACTTCTTCTTGTGAAGCGATCACTAGCGTTTCAACCATTTAGGCCTTGGTATTTGAGTCATAAACCTCTGTTTTAGAGGAAATGATGCTGCATGATTGCAGCTATTGCAGAGACATGAGCAGCAATTTTATGTCCTGCTCCTCAGTTCTCGAATCATGTAGATACCTTTATAATATATAAATGCAACTTTATGTGGTACTTGGAATCCTCCTTTCAGCTTGGTGGTGGTTATCTTTTTGGGTTACCTGTGGGCTTCGTTGCTGATTCTATTGGAGCAACTATTGGTGCAGGGGCTGCATTTCTTCTTGGCCGAACTGTGAGTTTATGAATTCTTATGATGTTATATGCATCACAAATTCACAATTTTGCACTTCTAGATTGATATACATGTTGACAACGAAAACTATATTTAGTGGTTCTCTAATCATTATTTACTGATGATAGAGATAGATTGTTGCCTAATCAGTATATAGCACATTTCTTTTCCTTCAACATCTTTTTTTTTTATTTTTTGGGTGAACTTGAGTTGTGTATTTGATATTGATTACGATTTGTATTTTATGTATCTTATTCTTGAATACTTTTCCAGATTGGTAAACCATTTGTTATTTCTAAGTTGAAGGATTATCCGCAATTCCGTTCTGTTGCCCTTGCTATCCGGAGATCTGGTTTCAAGGTTTGTGTGCTTTTTATTGGATATCTGAAACTAAATCTATGCTTGTGATCTACCCCTTATTATCAGAGTTTTGCTATTTTAATTATTATTTTTCCTATTTTTCACAAGTAGCTTATATTCACAGGAGGGCAAGTAGGTTTAGAAGGCAAACAGATTTAGTGGAATTATATATATCTCATTACTATTTAGTGTGGTAGTGAATCCTAACCTTAAATTAGAATTGATACAAGTAATATCCTTAGTGTTACTAATTAGATATTGAAATAATGATATCAACAAGATTTCAATCAATGGTAAAAATAGTGAATATCTGGAACTTTGGTGTCTCTTTCTATAAATTCTGCACCTGAAGTGCTGGACTCTGAGCTAGAATCACAATCTAAATGTCAATGTAATGGCTGTTTGAAAGGGTTTGTCTATATAGTCCTGCTGTAACTAAGAAAGGCTTTCTCTACACAGTCACAGTTATGCAGTAATTTTTATTCTTTATATGTGTGTGAACTGCTGGATATTTAACCTGCACTTTCTTAACTTGCTTAACAGATAGTTTTGCTGCTTCGGCTTGTTCCCTTGCTCCCATTTAACATGTTGAATTACCTCTTGTCCGTCACCCCTGTTCCACTCTTGGAATACATGCTAGCTTCCTGGATTGGAATGATGGTATCTTCTTCCTTATAGTATTTACTCATTAGTTATATCGAATGATGTGATGTGTTAAACAATACTTTAATTTATCACAAATTTTGGATGTAAATTTGGCTGCTAATTATTTTTCATCTCTTTATCTAATATGCAGTGTGCAAAATCTTTGTTCTTGCTTTTTTGTGTGTTATTGGGCATCATATGCTAGAGTTAAACTTGCTAATGTTGGCATGATCCAAGTGCATGGCATTTTGTTATGGCATTTTAGTGGACCTTGAACGGAACCCTAACCCTTTATTTCCGAATTATTGAACCCTAACCAGTTACAATTATAATGTGTATGAAAATAATTTGAAATCTAGATTTTGGTGGATATATGGGTTGATTCAGTTCTGGAGCCATCTATTTTTTAATGCACGTATCCAGTAATGTTGAAGACATTGAAAAGGAAAAATAGCTCAATTACCTTTCTTTTTACCATCTATATATGGTGGTGTGGTGCACAGCAGAGGTGAAATTTCAGGCTTTTCTCTAATCTTCATAATAGTTAATTACAAGATTTATTTGAATTTTAAGGAACAAGTGCTTTCTGCTTATTGCTTTGAAGATATGTGTACATGGATGTGTTTCTTCCTCTGTTTGCATGTGCTTGCTACTTCGCTTGCTTAAGAGTTTTCTTTTATTTTTTTCTCTCCTTATTTGTTCAGATTTTAGCAGAGTAACATGTCTATTGTGGTTTCTGTTACAGCCAATAACTCTTGCATTAGTATATGTTGGAACGACTCTCAAGGATCTTTCTGATGTGACACATGGATGGAGTGAGTTCTCAAAAACTCGTTGGGTAAGTCTTTTCAGCCTTATATTTTTTTAGGTTTACTAACAGATTTTCAGATTTTGATTATATTGGCTTCTTTCCTGCAGTGCAATAGTTTTCTTTTTGATAGTCAAATTGTGCCAGAGTTGTTCATTATTTTATTTTTCATGAATCAAGGATATGTTGATGCTTGTTTTATCTTGCCATCTTATGTTCTAATTTATATGTATTATCCATTGCTCGGTGCAGGCTTTTCTCATCTTTGGCCTTGTGGTATCTGGTAAGTTGAAATACCTGCAGACATGCTAAAGAGACCTTTTTCAGGCTTTCTACGCCTTCACTTGCCAAATACATCGGCTACAAATAAAAAATTATTCTCCTAAGTTTGATCCTTTATTCAGTTGGGAGGAAATAATATGAAATAAATACACACGTTAGTTGGATATGATTTGATATATTTTTCCTAAGGCGAACATACTAGATGCAAAAAAAGTATGCATCTTTCTATTACTGATAGTGTTTTTCTTCCATTTATGAAGGAAACTGTATTCAGTTTTAGTACTTTGACATTTGAGGTTGACTTTTGGCTATAACATACTAACTGCAAGATAAAAAGGAAGAGATGAGAACATAAATAAATAAGTTTATTCTGAAGCATAGTTCTCTGTAGTTTTAGAGCCTTCACCCTCTTTAACCATCGATCTTGCCTGCTTAAAACTCTCTGTTTGTAGGTTAAGAGTTGGAATTTAAAATGAACTGCATTAGATCTATATACGGCTATTGAGTCTTAAAATATTCAGAAAAAAGAAGTATAAATAGAGGAAAATAATCTCAAATTATGTTTAAGCAATTTTTCTTGTCTAAAATAGTCTATTTTCTTGATATGTGCAGTAATTTTAATGGTTTGTGTTACCAAAGTCGCCAAAGCCGCTTTGGACAAAGCTTTGGCCGAAAATGAGGATATAGATGCCATTCTGGGCTCACCAGAGTTGCCAATTACGGCTGAACAACCGGTGGATCTCAACCAACCTCTCATAATCAAGATAGAAGGCAATGATGACAGTCATGAAAAATAGATCTTATATTTGTTTGTAAATTCTTTCACCTTTTTTGCAAGTTACGATTCTGCTTAATGCTTTAAACATTTGGCAATTGCCCTTTGTGATCTGTACAGTTGCATTATTCACAAATGTAGTTTTGGACAGTAGATGATTGATTAAACAACTGAGTATATTTTGTTTAAGTGTAGGTTATCTCTTCAATTAGAAAATCAATAAAGTTTTACAATCAATGAGTTTTTTCTTCACAATTGCATCTTGCTTGAGATTTATATCATAGGAAGCAATACAAAGTGTAATATTACTAGCAATACGTAATAATCTCATTTCCTTCATCCCCTGCTCTCTACTCTCTTTTTGCTTGGAATACAAACTCTTTGTATTGTGAATGGAGCGTTTTCTGGATTTATGTTAATCCTCATTACTCATTTCATGTTTTGCTCTGCTGTTTGATGCAAATACTAAGCATATTCAAAATTTAATCTTTCAACAATTAGAGACTGTAAATGGAGAAATAATATCGAGGTTCTTCCTCTTAGTGGCATCTTTCTCAATTCATTTAACTGTCTTTAATTTCCCTTTCAAAACTGTAAAAGTCAAGGAGGATACCAGAGTATTTTTCGCTGCTGCAAATAATGTGGTTGTTAGATATGAGCTGATATTGTGGGTCCTGCGGAGGTTGGTGATAGACTAATAGTTAAATTGGCAGAAACTCTATAGCACTTTGGTGAATAGTGAGTTCCATTACCGATGCCATAGCTGTGATTGAAAGTATTGAATGTTATGTGTTTTCAGAACATCACTTATAAAGACATTGTTCTGCTCTTCAATTTGATCCAAATGATTCCAATTGACCTCATTTTGAGCAACGGAATATGCGGCCGTGACCCACCAATCAGAATGAGATGGTGCGGTACAAAATGATTTGCACTTTGGCACTTTGTTAAAGTTGCAGCTAGATTTCTGGGGAGAAAAAGGTTATGGTTCGAAACTTGTATAAAAATAATTCCAATGATGAAAGGTGAAGCAAAATCATCTCATCCTTCATCATGAATCTTTGAACAGATTTTGGGGACTATTGGTATCCTTTTTGCTTCCCAATCAAACTTGGGGAAAGCCATTTGCTGGCATTTTATTAATTTATGTTGCTACTTTGAGTTGAAATTTGGGGGGGTGCTGGGGACCATACCAACTCTTTAGTAATTCTATGGTGCTACTCTTTATATTAGTTTTGTGTGTTCTCATTCATTAGGATTGCAGAAACCATAAATCCTTTTGAGTGAGCACGACCTGATGATAACAGCCATTGATTAGGTATAAAAGCTATAGAGACTGAAAGGCATTGCTGAGTGTCTATAAATGCTTTAACTAAAGCTAAATTGGTGAAATGATCTTTTATTTGTAAGAGAATGCCTGTGCTTTCAAAGTTGAAGGTAATTAAAAGCATCGAGTCCTGCACGGGAAAAATGGCAGGATTTGGCATTTTTCCTTTTGGTGGGTGCTTTGATGGATGTCGTGATCATACTCAGGCATCGGGATTCGGGACAAGAATCTGGAACCTGAGTGACAGGCCTGTGGAGTTGCAAGTAAGGGTGGGATCAATACTAAAGAAAGTGCACACTCTGAAGCCGGGCTCCTCAAAGAGGCTGAAATGCAAGAGCATATACAAAGCTTACATGCCTGGCAGAAACGGCAATAATAGCGCTAATGGAGGCATGAAGAGCTTGCTATATTACTATGATGAGACTTGCCACCCGTACATCTGGATACAAGACACTGGCTGCGATACGTTGAGGATGGTCAAGCAACAGTATCTTAGTCTTGACGACCTCAGAGACTGTTCGGAGATCAGAGTTTTCCGGGATCATCAGCGAGGCTGCATATCAGTTCGCAAGAAATCTAGGCCTGATTTTTGCTGAAACTCTTTACTTATGTGTAAGATGTTGGTGGTGGGATTGATGCTTGTTTCTCTTTTCCTCTTTTTTTAGATTTTGGGGGGGGTTCTTTCACCTTTGAGTCTTGATTATTGCTTCCCTATTTCTTATCATCTGAATTGCCAGCATTCGGTTGCTTTTGCTTTGTAATCATGCAATGTGTAAAAGATTATGGGGAATGACGTTAATACAGCTGTTATGGGATTTGTTTTTCTCGGCTGTCATTTGGATGGATATAATTTGTATGCTATAAGCTGCTGCATTTGACTAACATTAACCACGTTTTCTGAGAATTTGAGGAAAATATCCGCAAAATGATATATCCAGCTACAAAACGATAAAAAATTACATACTCTAAGTAGTTTGCAATTTTTAGTTATTTTTGTAACAAGCTGACTAGTTAAAATTCGCATTTTACAAAATAAGAAATTCCAGAGTAGAGAAGGGACTGAGAATCACATGCTGCAAAACTATTTTTGTGCCAAAAATAAAAAGGACATTTTGTCCATGTGAGTCAACATTATTACATTATCCCTTCTGTTTTAAGTATCTTGAATGGCGCCTTTCTTATGCTTGTCTTCAGTTAACAATCAGTGCTCCAATTCTGCTGAGCATTGATGATTTGGCTGCTATCCTCACATTTCAACTATCGTTAAAGTTGAAATTATGAACCGGGTTTTTTGGATGGGCAGAAAACGTGATAAAAGTTCGGAGCAATGATTAAAATAAATAAATAAACGATCCTAAACTGATTTGAACATGAAGTATGGATAGCTAATTTGAGAGGATGATACAGTTTAGAGTATAACTAATTATTCTTTTCTCTTTTATCTTAAAATTATTGAATCTACTTATGAGGTCCATATTCAAATTAGTTCAAAATTAAATTGGTTCAAAAGATCGGTAGAACTTATACTTAATCGTATTTTAGGGTCATCCCGCCTTTTTGTATTACTTTGTTATACATACTTGAGTCAGTGGTTTAACCAATTTATTATACAAAACTCAAAAATAATATTAGAAGAATGATGTATATCTTGTCTGAATTTTGTAGTATAGGTTATGCATATATCTCAGTCGGGGTGATTTGACCAACCAATTTGACCCTTTAAAACTTATTAAAAATAATATTAGAAGAATGCCATATACACTAATACAAATTTTGTAGCTATAGAGTTGTACATATCATATGATATGTGTGTATTGCTAAATAGTTGACTAATAAAATCTATTGACTTTAGTTAGACGAGTAAAGAGTAGATTTAGCTCAACTAGCTTCTACAATGTTGTGTTGTTTTATATGATAACTATCAGGTTTTATTTACTGGAAACATCTATTTTTATTAGGGAGTATAACCACAAATAGATGTTACGTCTTTATATTGAGCACTGATATTTAAACATGATCCAAAGTACACTAAGACATAAAATAGGATAATGATCGAGCTATAATTTCTTTCGTTTTAATGGTCTGTTCATGGTCAAATATTATTTTGTTTGGTAACTTAGCAGTTAGCAGAGAGCCTCGGTATAAGGCGCTGTACGTACAATTATCCTGTTTCCGGAATTAGTGCACGCGCCGCAATAAAAATGTCAATGGAGAAATAAAGGGGAAGGATTTTAAAAAACACGACAAACAGAAACTTCTGAAGCGCGTGTAATAGTCTTCCAGAGTTTTTTTTCCTTTTTCTTTTTCTTTTTTAAAAAGTCTTTTCTCCAACAACACGAAGAACAAATTTTACCAATTCCGCATTCAACAACTATTACCGAAACGAAACAAAAATCATCACAAAAACAGGACTAATTCTCTAGACAAATCCTCAATCTTCTCTTTTTTTCTTTTCTATTTCATGAAAAAATAATGGGAATTTCATGGAGCAACAGAAGAAGAAACAACCACCACCACCATCATTACTTGGCTCCGCCGCCACCGCCGCCGCCTCCTCCTCCTCCGCCACTTCCGCCGTACCAAGAACCCACTTTGTACCCCGCAACAACCCCACCTCCGCCACCTGCCCCACATCCTTATCATCCGCCCCACGCGCCGTACCCTGTACCCCCGCCACAACCGCCGCCGCAGCCACCCGTAAACCCTTACTATTATCACTCACATGGGTACAATTCGTGCGGTTATGCGAATCCCATGATGGGAAGGTTCAGTTATCAGTTTCAGTACCAGCCTCCTTATTATGCCAACCAGGCTCAGGCTCAGGCTCAGGCTCACGGCTGGCCCGCTGCTGCTAGGCAGTCTCAAGTGGGCCCCCCGCCGCCGTATGTTGATCATCAGAGTGCTAAGAAGGTAAGGAACGATGTGAATGTGCATAAGCACACCTTGAAGATTGAAGTTGATGAGGAAAACCCGGATCATGTGCTTGTGTCTTTTGTTTTTGATGCCCTGTTCGATGGGAGGTTAGTGATTTCTTTCTTTCTATTGCCTACAACTTTGTTTTTTCAAATTTATTTTTGGTTTTGTATTTGTTTTTATTTGATTTTATTTAGTGGGTATGGTTAGATTTAGTGTTTCGGATTCTTTTTTAGCTGAGTTTTTCTCTTGGTTTGGCTTATCAGAAGATGTAAGAAAGAAGTGAAATTGTGATCTTATGATGGACTAGTAACAAAAAAGGCTACAATTTCTTAGTTTTAGTTGAATTGTGGATCATCTGCATTCGGAATCCTTCTTTTTCCTCTACATAAGCATAGAGAAGAAAAGCTAACTATTGTGGAACGATTACTCTATAGGCATGGAACTGGGAAGAATGAGCTGTAGTAGAGATGAAGTTGGCCAGGGGATTATGATAACCATTTTCACAATTTTTGTGAAATAATAATAATAATAATAAAATGTTTACGCACAATGCTACAATGTAGCATTCTCGTGTATGGTATTTGACAATGATTCAGGGTTATGGTTGACAGTTTACACTTAGATTTGATTCTTTTGATGATACATTGATTTATGATGCCTGTAGAACAAATGCTTTCCTTTTACTTTATATTGCCTTGCCTCTTTGTGGTCGTGCGCGCAAGTAGCACAGATGATAAATATGCTAAATAGAGAAAATTGATACCAAGTAGACTATATGGCAAGCCAACTGAGGTCTTCAATTCAGATGATATACATAGATTTGGAGAAATATGATCTGGAATTGATTTGAAGAGACTCTTCTTGAAGTAATTTCTCATACTTCTGAAACTGCATGGTCGGCGTTCATATTAGTGTGTAATTCAGCACTAGGCAGTTTTTCACCCTTATCCTGTTTAGAAAGTGTAATATCTAAACAAGAGAAGCCAAAGAAAGAGGTATGACATTTGGGATGCATTTTGTGATCTTTTGTCATAGTCACCAGAAGAACGACTTTTCATTGCTGGCCTTTAGTTTATTTGCCGCTCTCATGTTGCTTAGGGCATGGGGACCTTTCTGATACATCGTGGTCAAGCCTATGATATTTGGATGTCATGATTTCACTTATGCGTTACTTTTCTTATCTCCTTTTATGTTATGTTATCTGTCTCCCCAGGAGTTTAAGGGGATCATCTTTGTTCCCAACATTGGTACTCCACTTAGTCTCCTTGCTGGTCCAGTTTTTCAGGAATAGTTTGCCTAATTAAACTCATTGGCCCCCCGCGCCGGGGGGGGGGGGTGTTAATCCCCAATTAAATTTGGAGAGTACGGTAACTATTGATGTACAATATTTCTGGATTATTATGTTGACTTGTTTTATGGAAAACAATGTCTAGGCCTGAACTTGGCATGGACTCATGTTAACTATCTTCCTTTTTTTTTTTTTAATAAAAAACAAAGGCTCATATTAAATACTTATTTAGTCCTCAAGTGTCCCGAGAGATCATATTTCTGCTAATTTTATGGATAAATTTTAATGGCCTTTGTCTTAGTTTTTCTCGCAATCTACATGAGCTTTTCCTTGTGGTATATTTAAATTTTTTACATTCCTAGTGCTTCAACAGTTAGTTTCTAAACTAACTGAATATTTTGAAGGCAAATCATAATTTAACAAAATGGTCTGAAATCAGAATTTTGATGATGACTTTGCGAATCAGAATAAGTGGTCTCATGCATTGTCTGACTCTAATCATCTTGCAATGGCTGTTATAGTTTGAGCAATGCTAGACTTGCCTCTCCAAGTGATTAAATAATCAAGGCCTCCAGTGCTCTAAATGAAAGACCACAAATATCCAGGACATAAAGAAGTTTAATCCTCATTGGGAGTTCCCATAGCTGGACATAGAGTCTTGGCTTGGCTTTAATAAATTCAAATACCAGAAAACTCTTTTGAACTCAGTTGGAACTCAAAAGCAGTCAATTATATGGTCACATTGGCTACACTAAGAACAGCAGTCATAGATGAAAAGATGTCAATTTCATATATAGTCATAGATGAAATATAATCTTTTATTTCCTAAAAACCATTGATTTTATCGTGAAATACTTTTTTATAAGTTTCCCTTTATCTTTTCTTATCTGCAGCATCACTGTTCTCTACTTTGCCAAGGAAGAGACCAACTGTAAGTTTGTTCCACTGTTTCCTGAAGCTTATATGCCAGTAAAAATTCCCTTTAAGAAAGGATTGGGTCAGAAGTTTCGTCAGCCTTCGGGAACAGGCATCGACTTAGGCTTCTATGAGTTGGACGATCTCTCAAAACCATCACCGGGAGAAGATATATTTCCTCTTGTAATATCTGCTGAAACGCATCAGCCATCATCTTCAAATGATGGACATCTTGATGATCCTGTGTCAAATACATCTGCTCATATGCAGATAACTCAAGCAGTTCTGGAGAAGAATAATGATGACTTATTCCAAGTAAAGGTAATAAGGCAGATATTGTGGGTTGATGGCGTGCGTTATGAGCTGCGCGAGTTATATGGAATAGGAAACTCATCAGCAGAAGGCTTTGAGGACAATGACCCGGGCAAGGAATGTGTGATTTGCATGACTGAACCTAAGGATACAGCTGTACTACCGTGCCGACACATGGTAAGGTTCCACCTGATAATCTTTAGCAATATTGCTGTCAACTGCTCAAGTTTTAAACAGTAGTGACGATAACCTCTGTTAAACAGTAGTAATCAGGCAGGCTGTGCAAAGAGCACATATGTTAGATGGTTTAGAACCAGACAGATGGGCTTGAATCTTCTGATAATTTTGCCCTGGGTTCTGAGTTTGGTTCTTTTTGTCCTGTTCTTTTGGTTCTGTTTCAGATCAGTTATAAATCTAGTTGATAAATATTCAAGGGTATAAAGTCATTATGCTTGCATGCATGTGTGTGTATGTATGTTGTCACAAACACTCTTAACATTTGCTATCACATTCAAAAGGAGGAAATATAGCAAGAAAATTCCAGTGATTTTAATAATATTGAGCGCAACATAGCATGATGATTTGTTGCAGTAGTAATACAACAAACATTACAACATTTTTTGGCTCTTTGTTAATGTATACACTTCTCTTGGAATACCTGTCTCTGCTGTGGTGATTGCAAGTCAAAATAATGTCTTCCAAATTTTGCCTGTGTTTTGCCTTTAAAGCCCAAACATTTCTAACTCAAGCTATTTATGTTGCATCTTTTCAGTGTATGTGTGGTGAGTGTGCAAAAGAATTGAGGCTTCAATCTAATAAGTGCCCCATATGCCGTCAACCCATTGAGGAACTTATAGAGATCAAGATAAATAATGGTGATCAGTGATGAATTCTTGTGTCCACGTAAAGTTTGGTTGTATGGTATGACTATGGAATTCTTTACCTCTGTGATTTGTCTCTGCAGGCTCTCATTATATATCTTAATTGTTTTGTGTATAATTCAATCACCTAACTCAGTTGTTTAATCATCATGTGACATCCTACAAAGCTATTCATGTCAAATCTAATGCTGCAAGGATGAAATTTTACAATAATTGTGCAAGTGTGAACCCAACAGGTAAGTTTACTAACTCTGAATATGAACCTTTAGCCAGCTTCTACATTTTCAGCTCGCAAGCGTTTGTTCATTTCTTTTAAGTAAAGTAAGGTTTTAAGCCACTGATTTCAACCATGGAAAGCTTGTATAAGTTGGAGCAGTCCTCTTTTTGTTAAAATAACATAGACCAATGAGATGGCGGAATAATCTTTTACCTCCTTTTGCCAAATGATGTTTGAAGCTTTCGAGAACTATGCAATATCAAAACAAATTGTTGGTATCCTAGCTTTTCTTTATCTCCCGACCCTTTTGGGCAAGTCCTTTGCTGAATTATCAATTCATCATTCGTATTACATGTTGATCGGTTGATTAAGCATTAACATTCATTAAAGCGGAATATATAGTGAGGCTACTGGAGTCTAGACTTGGTGAACATTCTAGGTTTACAGAAGCACTTTTTTCCTTTGGGTTTACAGCCAAAAAGAGAGGCAGTGAGAGAGAATATTTGCCTTAGAAGTTAGCATTAAGTGGGACAAACTGAGAATCTTCAAAGCTTGGATGGACCTTGATAGAATGTTATCTTTAGAACAAGTGGAGACACAAAAGCTGGGCTGCAATACTAATCATATTTTGGATCTTATTGAATATCTTTCCCTACATGGCCTCTTAGATACGCTTCCTATTACTTTGCCATAAGTATTTCAAAAAGCTATTTCTTGCAAGTTGCTATAATTGTCTACCACACAGCTCGCTCGTTAAGATAAAAATTTAGGTGCTATAGAATTCGTTGCACCTTGATTCTACAATAATCCAGTATTTGAGTTACACTCTCACTACCTCATATGCTAGTGCTATTACTGAGGATGATGTTGATGGATCAGTCTAGGCCATTGATTTTATTAGGCCATATTTGTTGCATGTGCAATTTGTAAAGATTTTACTTTGAAAGTGGTTTTGTCTTTAACCCAACGTGCATTTGCTCACTATCTTAAAAAACAGACAGAAGTGTCAACTGATTGTGAAATTCACAAGGACTGTCTGGGCAGTTTCCTGAAATTTGATTAATTATGGCTACAGGCTTGCACATGGAATGTACTCAGATGCACGCAATTATTTATGCTTAATGTGGTGGCTTCTATAAGTGAAAACGTCATTAATCTTCTGCTACAATTCTTGTAATCTTGTAATATAATATCTTCCCCTGTTTTCTTTCTAGCTTTCCTGGGATAAAAGATTAAACCATATTAAAGTAATGTGGGGTGCCGGTTATTATTAATTGGAGAATAATCAATTTTCATACGACACGTTTAAACCCAACAATTTTTTTTAACAAAGAAAAGAAGAAGTAGCTTTTTTATGAGAAGTTGCTTCTGCACTCCACAGTCCACACCAACGAACACCCCTCCTGAGAATTTGACAAGACAATGAAACATGCTGCCCTACTTTGGCTGTTTCTCTAGCTGGCATAATTAAGCATCTTGCTAGGAGCCTGTGGACGATATCTAAGAGTTGTTGCGGAGAGATTTTATTTATTTGTCTTTGGAAGCATATGCTGAGGGGCGGGTCTCCCCCAAGCTCTTGCTCGAGTTTGATATTTACAATAAAAAATTTATAAAGACTGGTATTAATTTGCAAAACAATGTTCTTTCAAAATCATTTCCAATGGAGAAGAAGTGATTTCTAGAATATTACTGAATAATCCACTCACAAGTCGCTGCAAGTTAGAGGGGTTGTTGTGGTTCAAGCAAATAAAATGAATCTTTAAATTTTTGGTTAAA
This sequence comes from Citropsis articulata, assembly GCA_030449925.1. Classification (NCBI taxonomy): domain Eukaryota; kingdom Viridiplantae; phylum Streptophyta; class Magnoliopsida; order Sapindales; family Rutaceae; genus Citropsis; species Citropsis articulata. The sequence continues at coordinate 3,067,028 of JASUUH010000095.1, read as the reverse complement.
TACACGTTTAATTTCTATATTTTAATTTAAATGTCTTTGTAGTTCTTAAGTTTAGAAAAAAAAAAAATGTTATTCAAGTCACTCTTATTATTAATACCCACACAATAATATTCTTAAAGATGTTAATGAAAATTAAAAAAAGAATTTGATAATCAAATTAGGCTTAAAAGTAAGAAAAAATCTACCCAAATTATTTTATTTTTTGGATAAATTTCGTAAATTAATTTTTTTGTAAAATGATTATTTGTAACATTGTTGCAAGAATATTAAACATTGCTTTCAAGTTGGTTGATATAAATTTATTTATAAATAAATATTAGTAAGGTTGTTGTATGTGTACAAAAAAATATTAGGTTTTTATATTGATATTTATTGGTTAATTTATTAGTAATAATTACTAGTTAATTTACTAAAATTAACTTTTTAAAAAATAAATTAATTAATGTAAAAAATATTGTTGTAAAGATATTATTATGAAAGTTAGGAGAAAATAAGGATAAGAATATAATATATTTAATTGTAAAGATTTTTTAAAACTTTTTTAAAATACAAGAATTAAACAAACATTTAAATTGAAATATAATTATTAAACGAACATTTACTACCCTTAAATTTTTATGCCAAAATTATTTCATTCTCATTAACGAAAGGAAGGGCGTTGGATTCCTTGTGAGTCCTACTTGAGAAAGAAAACAAACCCTTTCCTGAGCAGTCAAAACTTCTGAAAGATCTGTATCTCCATTATTCTTTACCATAATACACTAAAAATCATGAGCTAGAACAAGGAAATTGGTGGAGGCCATGTGAGGATGAAGATAAAGATCACCATTCAAGGCCCCCTCGAGCTGTATTCTCTTGCCTTATCAATCACCATCGCTGGACCATGTGGTGCTCATGCGATGCCATGAACTTAAATGCATTGCTTCTTCACGGATTCCATTTAAGAACAATCGAAACAAAAATAAGTATGCAACATCAAAAGCCAAAACCCGTTATGCTTCAAACAACTTAAGCCAACTTGGCTATATTGAGTCCTCATATTCGATCCTTTTAGTGAGTTATTTGTAGTCTCATACATCATAGGGTCACAGTGCTCGATTGACCTCCCAGTTTAGGACATGGTCAGGGGACTTGTAGTTCAGGTCGGTATAGGATTGTAGTCAACTTCTTAACACATTAAGTTCTAGTACTTTGCACAATTTGTTCATGTCGATTCACAAATATTGCTTTGCCAATAGGATTAGAATATTATGGCAATTACTAGTAAAAGACTAATACATAGACATATCTGCATCCAACCTAAAAGATTAATCTATTACATGAATTGATCCATTACAACTTATAAATTTAAGTATCTCTCTTTTAGTAATAAACATGAAATACGGTTCAACAATTATATCCGCAAAATGAAACTTTTTTTGTTGATCCATTCTTTCATTCAACATAATTGAGATGTAGCACAATTTGATAATTGAAGTTTGTTTATGATACTATTTGATGGAGGCGGATCTAAGACATTATCGTATCCAACCTAAAAATCTAAGTTATAATTTGTAAGTTACTAAGTTATACTTCTCTTCATTTATAAGTCTTTAAATATCTCCTTTTTACTAACCGTTTTGATGCTATCCAAACCTCATGAGTTACTAGTTTAAATCTAATTCAATTACAAAGATAATTAATAAAGTGAGGAAAGACATTTCGTTGGGATCTTTTCTTTCACCATAGAAATGGCTTTCTCGTTTTCAAAGCAAAGTGACAACTTCAAACAAGGGAAAAAGAAAGATAATAGTAGCAAAAAGGTTGAAGGGTTTCATCACGGTTTGGCTTTCGAGAAGAAAGAAGAATTACTCACGCAGAAAAGAAGCGTGTTTAAGTTGGGCGAATAGTCCCATAAACGTGAGTGAGCAGCAGATTAAGGGCTGGTTTTGGGGCAGCTTTCTTACCTAATTTCTTCCCTAAAATAAGACATGATTAAAACAAAAGATAAAAGCTTTAATAGTATTACACACTAACACACATAACATGACATATTGGCCGCTTTCTTTTTGAAAGTTCATGCAACAACTAATGCTTTGATTTTTCATTCACATGGCTCCACTAGAAAGGAAATGCCATGAGTAGATTGGATCAATTATTATATATCTTCAGAGTTTTGTGCTGCATAGCTGAGAGTCTTTCACAATATTTAGACAAATTTCTTTTCTCAAACAGCAGTGATAATTCACTCATATTGAGTCAAACTTCTGTCTATGTTAAGTAAGAAGAATTTTCCAAAATCAGAATATTTTGCTAGCAACGATAAACAAAATAGATGCCTCAACAATTCTTGAATTGTTGAAATGAAAGTAATAAATGAAAATTAGCTCGTTGCACACTTAAAGTAAAAGTTAGATTTAATTTGATTCCATAAATTCTTTAGGTAATCTAAATTATTAATGTTCTTATTTATAGTACGTTTTGTCGACTTTTATGGGCTAGCTAGTTGATTTCGAAATTGACTCATCACTAGTAAATCGATTGCTTGAGCTTGACATGATATCAATTGCACATGATTAGGGTGTATTTGTCATTCTAAACTTCTCAGACACTTTAAATTTTCATCTGCTTTAGGACAGAAAATCAAAACTATATGTAAAATATGAGTAAAATGATGATCCATGGACCTATGATTCATTAACTGAAGACGAATGTTGGATGTGCATTAATTTATACAATAAAATTTTTAATAAGTCATTTGAAGAAAAATATGAGAATATGGAAGGCTCATTATTAAAAGAGTTGATTATTCATTTTTTTTTTAAAGTATTGTCATCATGAAAATTAATATTTTTCCACCAGTATAAATAGGAATTTAACCTAAAACTTTTATATCACCCAAAAAAAAATTCATTTGATTTATCGAATATTCTACATTATCTGTGACTGAAAAATATATATATAAAAATCTCTGAAACCGATTTACTCAATAAAAAAGATATATAAAATGAGAAATTCGATACTTTTAACGTTACGTATGATCATTTTTAATAATTAAAAATTAACTTGTTTACCCAAAATCATAGTAGTATGTTATATAAAATTTTCGGAACGCATTCAAAGACCAAGATTCAATAGTTAACTTTTCTGAAAAAGAAAAAGGAAATTATCTAAAATTATTTCAAGAAAACAATTATTGGACTCCTGGGGAAGTATTGAATCCAATAAGATATAGGGGTCGGGTTCGGATAAGATTAACAATTAGAAGGGTAAAATTATAATTTACTATTTGGATTAAAGCCAAACGGAGTCAAGTACCAAAAACAGTGTAAACTAATAATATTTTACAAAAATGGGAAGCAAAAGGCCCATTAAATGTCATTATTTAATCAACCACCCAAAATTGGGATAGAAAATCTGACAGCAGTTCATTCACCATCTGCCGATCATTATTATCAGATTTAAAAACCAAATCTGGCCCATCTTCTCTCTCTCGTCATCATCTTCATCAATCCCTCGGCTCTCTGTTTCAACGGTAAAGATGTTAAATAAAAGTTTGGCCTAGCATAGAGCCACCCACACTCGATTACTTCATCCTGTGGCTTCTGTTGTAACTTTCGCGACTCGTAAGCTTAGCCCAGGCAGCCAAGCTAAGCCGACACTGCACGGCCCACGTGGTTGAAATTTTATTTTACTTTTTTAACATATGATTACTCATAATTACATCAATTCTCTTTTCCATTGCAATTTGATCACGCATCTCTCATGATTCCCCGCCTCACCTCACCTCACCTCACCTCAAATTATGTATATTTCCTTAAATTTGAAGCTTTAATCACCCAAAATATAAAAAATGTTCGGCTTCTACCACAAGAGACAGACTAAACAAGACCATCTTTAAACTAACAAACTTTATTATATATAATTCTAGAAACTTGGCCCGACTGAGATGATAAAAATTGATCTTGATGGAGTTACGTATATATTTAACGAACAACTTAAAATGGTGTATATAAATTTAAATGGGTGTATAGTATAATAAGATATCAAAATTTGAAAATAACGTGTTTAAGTTCCAAATTAAGAGTTTTCACATTATCAAATCTGCCTCATGTATAACCATTCTCGCTAACCACCAATTGGTTTTTGATTAAGATGATAAAGATTGATCCTGATTAAGTTGAATCTATTTCAAGCAAAAATGCAACCAATTAATTGAATCGCTAGCTACCAATTGATTTATGATTAAGATGATAAAGCTTGATCTTGGTTAAGTTGAATCTATTTCAAGCAAAAATGCAACCAATTAATTAAGAAGATCGGGATTGTCCAAAGTAATAAGATATGTGAACTTAAAAGTAATGAGTTCAAAATAAAATTCTAGAGTGAGAGCATCCATGTAACCGAGTCAACCTCAAATTATATCCACGACTATGCGTACTAACTAATTTTTTATGACATCAAAGATCGATCAACAGAGAGTTGGATTTATTATTTCTTCTTGTAACAACTCCACCAATTAACATTCTTTTCAAAATAAATGGCATTTTAATTTAAAACTTGAACTCAATAAACCGTATAAAAAAAAGCATTTTTGACCTGTACTTTAAAATGCCAGTTATTATTTTACATTTCTTTTCATACCATGAAAACAAAAAACAATTTTTCCCAGCTGTCCTGTTAAAAAACAGTATTTAAAAAAAAAATGATGCAAAAAAATACTAATAAATAAAGCCCCCCAAAAGAAACACTGAAGAAGCCTTGCAGCAGCACCTCTCCTACAACTCAACTCTCTCTTTTTTCCGTTTATAGCCTCTCCTCTCCTCTTCTCTCTCTCTTACTCTGAAACAAAGGAAGCAGAGGTTTTTAATGTTCAGCCATCTCCTCCTCTAACCTTTTCATTCTTTTTCTTTTTCTTTTTCTTTCTCTTTCTCTTTGTTATTTGTTATTCAAAGACCGAACCTTGTCGTCGTTTGATGTGTCTTCAACTTTTTCTCTGCTCTGTGACTACGACCCATTTGTTTTATCTCTGCTTGTTAGCCTGTAATAGAATTCATTGTGGTTAGCTGCTTCTGTCTCTCAGATCTATTAGCATTGTCAAGTCCTTTTTTTTTTTTTGGGGGGGGTTCCATTGTTGTAGCTGTTTGTTTGTTTTATTTGACTGGACGGAAACAAAAAACAAGAAAAAATGAGTAAAGAAGAGTTCATGAAGATTCAGGTACCACTTCCCTGAAGCTTAGAAATTTCCCATCTTTTGAACTTTTGCTTTATATGTTCTTGTTCATGTAAATGTGAACCAGAGTGAATTCTTTTTCTTTTCTTTTTTGCATTGTTTTCGTCATTATACTTTACTTCTCTACGGGTTTTTTATTTTGGCTACTTGCTTATGCAGACTTATGTTCTGAAAGTGAACATACACTGTGATGGGTGTAAGCAGAAAGTGAAGAAAATCTTGCAGAAAATTGATGGTACTAATATTATTGCTACTCTTAATGTTATTTTTAATTTTAATTAATGTCCTTCAAAAATAGTTCTCGTTGATCTTCTTTAATTTTGTAATGCTTAAAAGAAAATTCCAATTTTGGGCTTGCGTAATGTTGCTACAGGAGTATTCACCACCAGCATAGATTCAGAACAGGGGAAGGTGACAGTATCTGGTAATGTAGACCCATCGGTTCTGATAAAGAAGCTTGCAAAATCAGGCAAATATGCAGAGCTTTGGGGCGCTCAAAAGGCTAACAACAACCAGAACAATCTACCAAACCAGTTCAAGAACATGCAGCTTGACAATGGCAAAGGTGGTAACAACAACAACAACAACAAAGGCCAGAAAGGTGGCAACAACAACAACAATAACAATCAGCCTAAAGGAGGCGGAGGCGGCGGAGGCGGAGGCCAGCAGCCAAACCCTCAACAGCAACTTCAGCAACATCTGCAGCAACTGCAGCAAGCGAAAGGGTTTCAAGATCTGAAGTTGCCACCACATTTTAAGGACATGAAGCTGCCTAGCATGCCAAACCAAAACCAGAAGGCTGTCAAGTTTAATATTCCTGATGATGACGAAGATTTAAGTGACTTAGATGATGATGAGTTTGATGACGATGAGTATTATGATGAGTATGATGATGACTTGGATGAACCCCTTCCGCCACTCAATAAGACGAAACCCATCATGGGTAATGGTGGCCCTCCGGGTATGATCCCTAGTAACATCTTGATGATGAATCCCCAGCTCCTGAATGCTCAAAAGGGTGCTCCAAATGCTGCTCAAAATGCCAAGAAAGGCGGTAACGGAGGGCCTGTGCCCGTTCAGGTAAATATGGCTAACAATGAGGGTAAAAATGGAAACGGAGGCAAGAAAGGTGGTGGTGGAGGTGGGAATCAGAATGGAGGAAACAATCAGAACCAAGGTGGCAAGAATGGTAAAAATGGTGGTGGGCAGAATGGAAATAATGGAGGCGGCGGCGGCGGCGGCGGAGCTAATAACAAGAATGGTAATAATGGCGGTGGGGCTAACGGTCATAATATGAATGGTAACGGGGGCAAAAAGGGAAATGGTGGTCCAAATCCAATGGGTGATATGAATGGTGGGTTTCAGAACATGGGTGGCCCTGCCGCTGCAATGGCTGCTGCTACTGCCAAGATGGGTCAAATGCCAATGGGCCAAATGGGTAGTATGCCAATGGGCCACCAAATGGGCAATGTTCCAGCTGTCCAAGGCCTACCAGCAGCTGCGATGAACGGTGGTGCCGGTGGGGGTGCCGGGTACTTTCAAGGAGCCGGCCCGGACCTTATGCCGGGTAACCCATACCATCAGCAACAGCAACAACAGTACATGGCTGCTGCAATGATGAACCAACAACGTGCAATCGGTAACGAAAGGTTCCAGCCCATGATGTATGCAAGGCCTCCACCTGCTGTTAATTACATGCCCCAACACCCATATCCGCCATATCCATACCCGCAGCACCCATACCCGCCTCAGGATCCCGGATATACTCACTTCTTCAGTGATGAGAACACCTCAAGTTGCAATGTGATGTGAAAATATGTCCCCAACTTTGCTAGAGTTTGTGACTGTAGTTCAGTTCCGGTGTCGGTGGTGGTCCAGTTATAGTTCGAGGACTAAAAAGTTTGGTCATGCCATATTATACATGGAAATGGGTTTTTATTTTAGTTTTAATATTTTTCACTTCTTTTTTGTTTTAATTTTTTTTTTTCCAAATCCTAAGTTGAATTAGGGTTTTCTAATTATCATAGGGAGTATTTATTATATAGATAATTATATTAAAAAGCCCTTTTAGGGAGGAGGAGGGAGTAGTGGTGGGCCCTTTTTATGAGCTGTTTATATATGTTTATATAATGTTTGCAAAAACAAAAATAAGATAATATATTAACATAGAGAATGGGGGAATCAACAATAGCCCGTCTCTCTCCTGCCCATTTCTCTCCCAAAATTTATCCAATTTTATCATTTCGAATGTTTATATGTGCATTACCATTTTTCTCCTTATTATTTTGTTTTCAAATTATTTGTTATCGTGCATTTCTTTCGTTTGTTTCAATGTGGATGATAATCATGAAGGACTGTAATCTGCTGTAGGGCGCACAAGCATGAGTTGGATTTATTATTTGAGGTTAGGGCCCCACAAACCCAGTGCGTTTGGCTTTTTCTTAAGTAGGCCCCACTTACGACTGAAATCGATTATAAGCGGAGAGTGGTAGAGAGCATTATTGGTCATGCTGCTCATGTACTTTTGGTAAACACTCCACTGATGACTCGGTAATCGCAGTAGTGACTCAGTGACTAGTGAGAGAGAGGCAGTGTAGCGTAGCGTAGTGATGCTTTTGCCTGCACTCACTACCGGCCAAAACTTTTTCTGTCTGTGCATCAGTAACCGTAGAACATGTTGACAAAGACAAGCTAACAACTTTTTATTTCGAAAATCTAACGGCGTTGACACTTTTGACACAAATTCTGGTAAGCGTCTAGTCTAATCACCAGAAGCAGCACCAATCATCATCAATTCAAAAAAAATGCTATGCCCTCTTGTAGTTGTGTTGTTCTAAGACTGAGCATGAACTATAATTACACACCATAAATAATAAAAAAATTATTATAATTTTCTTATTGCAGCTGTGAAAAACTACTCTACTTGCAGCGATTCTAGTGCATCCGGATCTAAAAAAACTAATTTTTCCAGAAAAAAATATAAAAACAAATTAAAATTTAGAAACACCCGCAAAAGCCAAATACCCATAACAATCTACAACCTCACATCATGTGTGTGATTTGTCACGTGATCGCGATGATCATGATGATGGGTGCCATTAAGCCCCATCATCTATCTGTCTAATCAGACAATGAACAAAAGTTGGGATTCCAGTACTTTGTCGGTTTGTCCAAAAGTACTTCTCCGTTTTCTTAGAGCTTACACATACGATTCCCCAGAGCAAGTCCCGGTACAAAATCAATTACAGTCACAAAAAATAGGGCACTAGATTTTATTTATTTATTTTTTTAACTACTTTGCATTGGATTTTGATTAGGTGAATCAGTAACTACGTTAGAATCTACTGGACCCCACGTCGTCAATATTTATGATGTATTTGCTTACGCCAAGTTGTTGTATTTGCATTTTCAGGCCTACGTTCGCACGGGGCGGTGTGGCCCTCTGAGACAAACATTTAATGTGAGCAGCTCGAGATCCAAAATTTGTTCGCTGGGGATTGGGGAGTGTTTGGTCACGGACATGACTCTATTCTTCTGGTGGATCGATGTTTACATGAACATTCATCCTCATCTTAATCCAACGGCCAGTTTGAATGCCAACTGGCATCGACCGGATCAGGACACGTGGAGGATGATGAAGATAGACAATTTTGACGTCTATTTGGGGAATCACATGGAGCGAAGGCAAGGCATGGGGATGAGAGTCGGGGGTTGTGGGCTTCGTTTGGATGTATTAGTGTAATGAATGTGAATGATCAGAGAGCAGGGCACACAGCCACAACAGAGTGCGCAATGTTTACTTACATGTCTCTGTGTGTGGGTGTGTTTTTGCTTTGCAAACTCCTCTCTCCCTCGTTTTTGTCCCATCAATAAATAAAAAGACGTTGTCATTTTCTTTGATTTTTTTTTGCCTCTCGTGATTCAATAATTCGGATAAATTTGGATTGCATATTACGAACAGATAAAACAATTAATTGATAAAAATGATTTCTAGTGTTCTATTTTCCTTACAACTGATGAATCGAATATACCTTTAATTTGTATATTCCTCGTAGGAAGTATGCTGCGGGACAGTTTCAACGTATGTGCGTAGATTCTTATTTATTTATTTATTTATTTTGGTTTTTTTAAGAACAACAGCCGCCCACCATTGGGCTGCAACAAGCCCATGGCGACGGCGTTGAGGGGTCATAATTGAATGTTAAGCTCTGCGTGTAATTTGAGAGAATAATAAGGGACTAAAACTTTAAGCTTAGTCTGGGGAGAAAAACCAGGGGAGTTTGAAAGAAAAGAAAGAGAGAGATGGAGTAAAAGGGGGAGTTGCCAATCATGATGAAGCTGATGGCTGACAGACCCAAACTCTTTTTATTTATTTATTTAATTTTTTTTTTTTTTGCTTTTTTGGCCCTAAATTTTGACTAGGAATTGAAAATCCTGAACTTTCACGTGGGACCCTACACTCCCCTCTGTTACACTATCGTCTCCGATTGATTAAACCCGCTTTCGGTTTCCCCGCTCTTGTATTGCCATGTCAATCTGAACAAAAGGTGAAGCTTCAATCACCCACCGTCTGATCAAACTCTGGTCATGCACAAGCCCATCTCATCGCACATATCAATCAAGTTTATCTCTTACAAAGGAATTACGGTGCACGATTACACGTACGGCGAACTTTCATTAAGAACTTTGTTATGAGACCAGAGTCCCTCAATAAAAACTGGTCGTGTAGTCGCACATCCATTTGATTACGTACGGCTCCATGTATTAAATCATACATCTTCTTTATGCAAAAAAAATAAATTAATAACGTCAGCAATCGGTTGATTTTCTGAGAAAAGTTTAATAGCATCATACATAAAGCTTCCGAAATACTGAGCTTGACTGAGATTCAGAAGAGAATTTTTTTTTTTTTGACAATAGATTCAGAAGAGAATTAACTTAAATTGTACTACAAATATTTATATTTACGGTCTCAAATTAGACATGTAATTGCATCCATTTGAAAAATAAAATAAAAAACTACCCACTTTTTAAAGTAGTACACGTATATTATAAATCGTCCAGTTACAAGTGTTTATTATGTAATTTGGCACAGCCTAATGGATCCAAATAAATTTCGATGTCCGAGATGGGAGTAGGACCCACCTGTTGCCTTGTTTGGTCTACGCGCCAGAAAGATCCACTACGATGGGCCCCGCAAAAATATCAAAATAAAAAACAAAAGAACAAGCCTGACTGTTGAAAGTACGAAAACGCCACTAACGGGGACAACAAACTCCGTTAAGTGTTATAATTACGATATTTAAAGCGACACACGCTGTAATAATTACAAATCCAAAAAGCAAAGCTGCGTAGTGGGAATTTCGTACCATCGAACCATTAAAAATTTTGAATCAAATCTATCATATCTGCCATCGAACGGCGGAAAGCATAGGACTTTGTTTCCGCACTGTGCATACACGCTCTTACCGTACGCTGTCTCAAAGCCCTAAAACCCCTAAATTATCCTCACAATTGGCCAACAGTGAACACCATTTTCATATTAATTTCTAAAAGCGGTGGGCGGTGGCTATTTTGAGTTGCATTTAAATTAGAGAATAAATTACTGCTGTGCTATACGTAGAGTAGAGTGGTAAATAATAAAAAATATATTATAATTTTAATAAATGATTACGAAGATTTATTTTATTTTAAAATAGTTCTAATATAACCGAATTGATTTCTAAAATACAGTGTTAACTAAAATAAAGTGAGCCTGTTTAACACAATCATTAAACATTTGAATTGTCAAAACACAAGACGAATTTTTTACTCTCTTTTTCTTTTTATTATTTGTGCCTGCTAAGTCAATAACCTGTAAAAATATAAAACGAGTTACTGATTCATTTAAGAATAGGATCAGTTGTTGGTAGGAGGTGAGTTGATGACTTTATTTATGGATGAATTTCAATTGTGGGGAGACCTTGACGTTAACTCTATTATAGAAGTGGATTCTCCACTCCCCTCACCACTTCGTAGGGTCTAAATCATTTCAAAACTAAACATCATCATCATCAAAACTGTTTAGTACGTATTATATCGAGAATGAATTCAAGTTTTGTAAGATTGCTCCCTAGGCCCCATCATAGTAAAACGCAGCCGCATTTGGAATGATATTGTGTAACAAACATTCAATTAATATTGATTTTGATTGGAACAAAATGTTGCATGGACCATATATATATATACTGATAAATCAATAACGAAATTAAATATGAATGATAATACCTCATCATTCTTGCGTTGTGAGTGATGGCGACAACATTATCCATTGATAATATGGTAATGTGCTCTTTATTTATGTGTATGCATACATAAACAAATCAAGGGCATGCCATAACAAAACAACTCATGGGTCGAACCTTGGAATTGACATGACTATATATTTTCAAACAACCCATCTCAATCATGAACTTCGTTGAATAAACCAAAATTTTCTTGAAATTATTGAAGGATGTCTAGAAAGAATTTGAAAATTGTAGCTTCGAATTGAAGGGTCCCCCCACTGGGGTTAGGTTTAAGAGTAGGCCAATTGTATGCACTTAAAAGTTTACCAATGAGCACAGATTAGTCACTACTCACTAGCTAGCAAAAAATATGGAATTTGTTTGTTGGGTGGAGGGAGACTTGAGTGTTAAGAAGGTGAATTCATTTTTGCACTTTCTTCTAAACAAAATACGTATACATACATGCATAATTACTGCTCGAATTGTTCCATCAAATACACGTGACTATGCTATCTTCTAAAGGTGTTTGATTTGATATTTTTACAACCACTAACGTTATGTTGAATGGTGCCATGGATCACGGAGCTAGTTTGTTTGTTCAATGTTTGTGCCAAAATTGTGTAACATCCAAAAATCATTTAACAATTCAAATCTTTAGGTTGCGGGTAAAAGAAAAACAAAAAAAATCTTACCGCGTGTCAATTATATCATTTTAGATGGTGACCTCTGTCACAAGTTGATATAATAATTCAGAACTAACTAAATTCTGCAACATAAAGGCAAAAAGGGGCAGACAATCAAAACAGCTAATTAAAATGTGATTCTCATCTTGTGGGGGAAAAAGAGAGGATTTGGTTACGTTGCAATTATGTTACTGTGTTATAATTACAATCAGTTGTTGGATCTATTGTTACACCCCCTCTATTTAAGTGGATCCAAGAATTGGTTGCAACTTAGCTGAATTCAAAAAAAAAAATTAATTAATTCTTTTTAACATTTAAGTGAGAGAGAATTGAGTTGACACTGGCCATTGGACTATAATTAAAATTATAAGTTTGATCAAGGATGATAGACTTTAATTGAATCTCTAAAAATTAACTCTAAAGAAGATTGAGTGAAACAACATGAAAATATTTAGAAAGAATAAAAAATTCTTATTAGAAATCTCGATGGTTATTATATAAATTTTGAATCCCACAGATCTAATCATTCATATATCTCACAGTTCTCATTTATTAAGGATTTTACTAACACTCTCTCGATTGGATAAATCACTATCTCTTCTGCTTAACTCTAAGGTGATAATGAGAGTGCTTTTTTTTTTTTTAATAGAAAGTTTAGTTGTATAATATTTATACTATGTTGGAACTGATTAAAAAAAACTGTAGGGTTACTCCCATTCATTAATTCCCAATTTACATAAACTTTTGCCTCTTAAATATTTACTTAATTTATTAATAGAATATTTATTATTATAAATACAAGAACCGTGCATGTGACGAAGCATTGGATAATAACTTCAATTATGTGTGCAAACGTTTGGTCACAATCAGTGGGATCCAATTGTGATCTAGGGCCAAGATTTGCGCAGTTACGGATTGGTCTGATAGCATTAGCAAAATATCCAATAAGTAGGGTCCATATACAACTTTTTACATTTACAAGTAATCAAAGATTTTTATTTGTAGACGGCCAGATTTTGACTTCTTACAGAAGTGCTTTTTTCACACAAGACTTGACATCTAGTGCACGTCCTCATCGACCGTTCCCGCATTATGCAAGTGCTTCTCCTATTGCTAGTGTGCAATTCCCATCACGTTAACAGGAGGGCCGAGTGATTGTCAAACAAACATTCATATTATTGTTTTGTTATGCTCGTTAGTCTTCTGGGCATGCAAATTTTATCATTTTTATGTCTTGTCTATGTCATATAATTGCTTGCCATTTGTCACTTTGTAGGTGATGAGTGACCGCATGTGATGTGCAGAAATACAATTTCTTGAAAAGATACTGGGGAGTGACTGAACAACGTTGCTCATGTTATCATTAACCATCGATTAGACGAACGAACAACCAGCGAGCTTACATAATAAATTACATATACCCAGTTTCCAAAAGATTTCAGATCATAATGTAATTATAGATTATGACAAATTCGAAAGAAAAAAAAAAAATATTGGCTTCCTTTGTGTAAACACCACCCACTTCACCCATGGAAATTTGGTCCAATAGGAGAATTCTTGCACTTACAGTGTTGAATGTAAGGATTCGAGCTTCCATAAAATATTACGAGGGTTAGTTTTAGTACTCTTTTAATTATTAATTAATTGAGTAGAGACAGTCTTTTTCTTACGAAATTGTGAGTGCTTACTCCTCAAATATTTGTCAGGATTTAAAGTATATGGATAAATGCTTCAGCGGTGATCTCAGTTGTAAAAAACATCATCCACTTCAATAATAATATATGACGGTGGTCTCAGTTGCAAAAAATATCATCTCACTTCAATAATTCTTTCCACCATTCGATTCATTATTTTTGTCCTATTTTTATGTTCCGCGAATCTTTGCAGAGAGATTAAAGCGCACAAAGGATGTTTATTTCCTATTCTTTCTCCTTTCAAAAGGTGACCATAAAATAAATAAATAAGTTGCCTTACAATATCACTGCACAGGCAGCTGGAAGACGAAAGCACTGGTATACATTTGCAGCCTTACGTATATATATAATTCAAGAGACAGATTGGACTTAGTGCTAAAGAATGATTATTTTGAGTTACCTTAATTAATTAAAGATGATTAATTGAGCTGAAAGAAACAAGAATTAGAATGCATTAAAGCTGCTGACTTATAAGCTGTTCATTTGATGACTTTTCGTGTATGTTGTCTGTTCACGTGCCTTTGGATTTCGAAAAAAAATACCAATTCACAATTATTGCTTTGATAAAAGGTGAACAAACTAATTCATCTTGAACAAGAATAGCATCGAACCACGACTTATGAATCTTTTTCTTCTGAGTTCTGTAGCTTTTCCTGCATTATTGCCTGGAGAAGTAAAGAAGCAATAACATAGCCAGAGTTGGAAAAAGCCACTTACATTATTGTTTGATCTTTACCGCCTTTTTTTGTCAAAGTCAAAATTCAAACCCTTCAGTTTTACTCCATCCTTTCTTCTCCATTATAAAATTTCTGCTTTGTACGAAGAAGAACCAAAAGTTTCTAACAAAGCGGTAACGTGAACTACATTATTAATTAATTTTAGGCTGCCTGAAAGTGACAATTGCTGGTAGATGTAAAGGATCAAAATTTCTTGAATAGATATGAATTTATTCATATTTTATGTTTTCATACAACAATCAACGTCAGTCAATAATGTTATATTTTAGTATGGATTGATATCACATGATATCAATATCATATATATATATATATATATTACAAGTATAACATGTAATATTTTAAGTTTTAATATTTTTGTATTTTTCATACTTTTCTTTTAAAATTACTATTATATAAAATTATTATCGATATTACATTAAATTATAATTAATATTTACAATCAGACTATATTATTAAGACTCAGATATATTAATTTTTTAAAATATTATTATATTTTTATTTGTTCTACTCACAATTCATAAGGGAGAAAAATATCCCATTCAAATATAAAATAATTATAAAAAAAAAACTAAAACTAACCTGATAATAAGAGGATTAGTTTTAGTAAGTGCTATCCATTCGGCCAAATGTCGATTGGTTGAACTTCTACACCTAATTAGATATTGTTGGGTGGGTGGGTGGGGGGCCAAGATAGTGGACGATTGAATGAATGTAAAGTGTGGGAGGACATATAATAATGTGGGAGGCTAATGTGTATGGTAGTGCTTGAAATTAGGAACATAAAATACTATTGTCCTTTTAATATGATTGAAACTACTAGTGAGTTCATGATAAAAATATTTGCTTTTTTTTAGGAGAATATTACTCATGTTATTATAATTATATTTATAATCATATGAATATTGAGTTCCCTTTATATCAATTCTGATGTAATATTATTCAGATTTTAATCTCAAAAAGCTACCGTATTAAAGAAAACTACCTTGTTAACTCAACAAAAAAAAAAAATTTAAACCCTTATAATACGTTTATAAAAACTCAATTGTGAGAGAGTGAGTCTAACCACTTGAGCTAATCCCAAGAGATTAAGCACTTGCTTTTATTGGAAAGCTTGTTTTTATTTTTTTAATTATTTCGTGATACCCACCAATTATTATTATTGCTGTCCAAGACATAACTTTAACGCATCATAATATCATGTTCCTTTATACGTTCAAGGAGATAAACTTCTTTCTGGCCAACGTGATAGATTGGACGGCACAAGGACACAAGTCATCACAGAATCCACTGGTACCAGCCCATTATTGTCACTAGCTTGCCATTTTTTAATCTTACTTCATTATCTTGTCAATTATTAGCCATATATAAATAAAAATCTCAGTTTTTTTAATACATGTATTAAAGTAAAAAATCTACTCAAAATATTACCTCGATAGTATTATAAATATATATACTTCACCCGCAGCAATAAAAGAGATATTAACATCTGCCTTTTCTTTTTTAAAAATAGAAAATAATACAGGCCCCAAATAGAGATTCTCATTAACATGAATTCACCAAAAAGCCAAAGGCTCATTTACATAAATTTGGGGTTCATAACAAAATTTTTAAAAGTGTAATAAAAAAGTTTTCAAAAAAAAAAGAAAAAGAAATGGAAAGTATTGTAGTGACATCGGCTATATTGCAATAACTTTTTCTCTTTTCTCTTACGCAAGTTATAGAATAAAGTTGGACGACAAATGAAATCATAACCTATCTTTTTAAAGCTAAATAGAAATTTATTTAAAAGATCTTAAGAACAGGTAATGTAATCACGCCCTAACATATGGCACAGAATTAGATAAATTCATATTAGTTAAAAGCTTCAAATCACCAATCACAGTGGGGAATTATGTTGCATGTTCCTTTTTTGTAGAAAACAAGTTTTATGACAATCATGCAAGTGCTCAGATTTTTTTTTATTTGTGACTCACTGAGAATCTTGATTCTGTGATTCTGAGATCTTTATTAAAGCGAATAATTTATCTGATATTTACAATCGTATATTACAACTTATATTATTACATTTCAGATTCTACAAGATACGTCAGACAAACGACCTCGAGGAGGGACACTTTCATTCGCATTTTGTGGGAGAGGAAATTATAAGCAGTTAATTTAGAGAAAGCAATTGAGGCCTTTGTTTGATAGGGACTTAATATATATATAGAGAGAGTTATTTCATTGTCACTATATTACATAATTAATTACACTCAGAAAAGCAACTTGATAAACAATAACATCTTTCACTTCAATTCACAATTTTTCTTTTTTTTAAAAAAAATTGCAGAACAAGAGAAACTTTTATTAATAAAAAGATAAACAACGACGGATCCAAATCCTTTCTTGACCTAATTTTTCTTCGTAATCATTCTATATAGGGCAGTTATATTTGAATAGTCAAGATTTATAGGCTTTTTTTTTTTTTTAATTTCTAAAATCAAATATTGCCCACTGAGTAAGTATTATCTTTTTAGCTAAAGAATTCTCAAACTTCTTAAAATCACTTTTAGGTCCGTTGATTCATGTATTCTCAAAAGCATTTGATCGTTGAAGAATTTGAAAATGAGAATTTCACAAATGTAATTATAAATTAAAATTTCAGTAATATTAAAAATCTCAACAAATGTAATTAAATTTGAGAAACAAAAATTTTGAGATGTAAAATAAAAAGATTATTAAGGGCCCGTCTAGGATTTTTTTTTAAGATAAATATTTATATAAATTAATAAAAGTGAGAATAGATATGTCTTGAAGCTTTTTCACTTGAGATAAAAATAAAATAAAAATGGTGGCGAGTACTATCCATGACTGCTCTAACTTTTCAATTAAAAAAAAAAAAACATGTATAGTTATTTCATTGTCAATAGATTACATAATTAATTACATTCAGAAAGGCAACTTGATAAACAATAACATCTTCCACTTCAATTCCACAATTTTTTTTTTTTTTAACTTTGCAAAACAAGAGAAACATTTGTTAATGAAAAGATAAACTATGAGGGATCCAAATCCTTTCTTGACCTAATTTTTCATAAGGGAAATTATCATTCACCCACTTTTCTTTTACCTTATGTTCATCTAACCAACACAAAATTTTAACATGTTCTTTACACCACTTTTTTTTTAAAAATTTGTATCAATTAGCCACTTTTGCACTAACACCATTAAATATTTTAAATAAAATGATAATTTTACCCCTAAATAAATTAAAATACTATTTTATTTTATAAAAACTTGAAAAAAAATATAATTATAAAATATGTATAAATTAAACAAAAAATAAATCCAAAATAGAGGTGCTCAGTTGGCTTTTATTAGATTTAGATTTTGTAAAATTTTAATAATTATTTTTATTAAAAATTTATAATTTTGTAAAATTTTAATAAAAATAACTGTATTTATTTATTAAAAACTTATAATTTTTTAAAATTTTATTAAAATAAATGAATTTATTTATTAAAAATAAATCCCAAATTTTCAATAATTTAGGGGATGCTTATTAAATCCCAAAATTTTACAATTATTTTTATAATTATAATTTTTATTAAAATAAAAATTCTAATTTTGGGATTTATTTCTTTATTAAATCTAGGGTATTTTTATAATTATATTTTTTTATTTTTAAAAGCTTTTATAAAATAAAATAGTCTTTTAATTTATTTAGGGATAAAATTGTTATTTCATTTAAATTATTTAATGGTGTTAGTGTAAAAGTGGCTAATTGATACAAATTTAAAAAGAAATATGGTGCAAAGAATATATTAAAATTTAGTAGTGGTTAAATGAACATAAAGCAAAAGAAAGATGGGTCAATGATAATTTCCCTTTTCATAATCATTTCTATATGAGGCAATTATATTTTGAATAGTCAAGATTTGTTGACTTGTTTTTTTTTTTTTAATCTCTAATTAAACATTACCTACTGAGTAAATATTATCATTTTTGCTAAAGAATTCTCCAACTTTTTAAAATACCTTTTAACTCTAATTTTTTTTTCTTTATTCATGAATTCTGAAAACCATCTAACCTTTGGAGAATTTGAGAATGAGAATTTCACAAATGTAATTAGAAATTAAGATCTTTTTTGATGATTCATGCGTCTAAAAACCATTTAATCGTTGAAAAATTTGGGAACCGGAACTTCACAAATGTAATCATAAATTAAATTTTTTTGGGATGATTCATGAATTCTCAAAACCACTTTATTGTTGAAGAATTTGGGAAGGAGACCACAAATGTAATCATAAATTAAAATTTCATTAATGTCAGGGATCCCAACAAATACAATTAAGTTTGAAAAAAAATATTTAGGATGTAAAATAGAAAGAATATTACGATTTTCACTTATAGTTATTGAAAAAAAAAAAAAAGAGCAAAGAGTTCAAGGAAAATTAGATTAAGAGAAGATCTATTATATCCAAACGTAATGAATATTATCCCTAAATGATAAAGAAATTGTGAACTCAAACAAACAGAAACGCAGGCAAATGGGTAGAAAGACTGCTTATTAATCCTGCAAACACTTATAAATCCTTTTAACCCATTTTAAAAGCAAATGGGGGCTTATTATCTTTTAATCCTGTAAAAAGTTAAACACTTAAAAATAATTCTTCCATTCGAAATGTGAGTAGAGTATGGACATTTTGCCCCTGTGAGGATTATTTGTCTGGGCATGTACTTTATAAAATTTAATGTAATAATGTAAGACTCAATTATGTATATTTAATTGTAAATATCAGTGTATGTAATGTTTGCTATAATAACAGTTATAAATATTTATAAAATATAATAATATAACGTGTAATCAATATTAAAAAAAAAATCCTGCAAACAAAAAGACGAGAGCATCAAAGACTATAATACAAAATTGGAAAAAAAACAAACGAAAGTTTAGCAAATTTCTAAGAAGGTCCACGTGTTGCACCGCTTTCTTTTACTAATGGTCAACCCCCAACATAATATTTGTAATTAACCGGCGTGTTAATTAATGCGACATTTCTTAATGTAGATGCTAGTTAAGACTTAAGAGTTATCAAATGTTAAATCCTCTTCATACCAGGGCTGCCTTGTGCAACTTGAAAACCTATACATGTGTGTCTGGAAAAAATGTAACAATTAACCACCTAAATTCATATTGGTATTATTGATATATCATTTATATATCATACTGTTATATGTTTATATAGAGATCAGTTATGCTGGAACTGTTTCACAAAAAAAAAAAAAAAAGAAGGTATTGATAATAATGTGTATGATCATAGAAATTGAGACTAAGGTGGTATTTGTTTTTCTGCCTGAAATATGAATAGATCTGAATTAGTCTGAATTCTGAATATATATAAATGTCTGAATCTGAATAATATGTTTGTTTTTTTTTATCTAAATCTCTAAAAATAATTATTAAGTTATTTGTTTTTTTCAACTTAAAAAACTGAAAATATATACTTTTACATTTGTATCCTCATTAAATTTGAATGTAAAATAAATAATATATTAAATACCATAATGTTTTAACATATATAAGTAAAACTACACTCAAGTGAATATATAATGATTTTGAAATTTTAATAAATAAAATACCATACATTTCAAATTTTATCACTAAAAAGAGTAACAAACCTTGTTGATTAGTATATAAGTGAACGGTAGAAAATGTAATTGAAAAAAAAAAGAAAAAAAAAGGGCCCAAGTCAAGTGCTTGTATAGCGAAAAATTAATTGGAGATTAAAGAACTAGATGAGATAAGCAAAGTGAGGAGGGATTTCATGGTGGCAAAAAAAGAAAAAGAAAATAAAGATGAGATTATATGGGGTAAATATCTATGGGTGAGTTTTGAGATACATATAAAAAATAAATTATAAAGTATAGATATTTTTGACATTAGAAAATAACTGAATTAATTAAGATTTATCCGTTCAATAAAAAGCTAAAAAAATTAACTTATTTTATTAAGTCAGAATTATTTAAAAAATCCTATTAAGTTATAAAAATAAACACCTATAATTAACTTAATTAATTAAATTAAATCACTTTAAATTATTAAATTAAAAAACAAACAACGCCTAAATCTATATTTATTATTATAATTTATCGGTATTCAAATACTACATCAAGGCTTTTGTTAAGTTACATCATCATGTAACATACATGATGATGTAATAGCCGTTGGATTTCATCCAACGATTGTGAAAATAATATGATTTTTTCATCTCATATTTTCACAATTGTTGAATTTCATCCAACGGCTGTTACATGATGATGTAACATAATAAGATACCTACATCAAATACTTGATGGTGGGCCACCTCTGCCGTGTAGCCACTATCTTTATATAAATCTCATTCTATCATCGTATTCTAAACAAATATTAGACACAAAATCTTTTGAAGATACTAGTACCCAATTCCAACATAACTTGGAATTTGTGCTTGAGCTTATTCCTGCAGACGAGAAGGGTAAGGTGCGGTGCGGTGCGGCCTCAAAGACTGACTCATGCAGCAGCCTGGTTCGCCTTTCATATGAAGTTAAGTTCTGAGGCAGCAGCAACAACAAAATAGTAAATAAATAAACAAGCAGTCTTGTACTATTAGTAATTAATTAATTTTAAAAAATATTAAAAAAGTCAAAGTGAGGAATTCTACATTCAAAGCGCAGAGGCCAAGGTCTTTAGAATCACATGGGAGCCATGTTTACCAGTAGTGGCGATTGGCGAATAACGAATGGGGCTCGGTCTTAGTTTCTTGGTTTAGTAATTAGTACCCTCATAATTCCTATGCATCATCAGGACAATTTCTTTAATTTTCCAAGAGAGCACTAGGCTCCATTTTCTGCTTTTGCTTCTGGCAAATGCATGTGTGTTACTGTCTCTTTCATTGAATTATCGAAGTTTGAAAAATTCCTATCTACTACTCTATGCTACAAGCGATACAATGAGTGTGAGTCTCGGAAATATTAACCTTGATTGATTCATTAGGTGGGTTTAAATTTAATTAATTCGATCGATTGACTTGTAGTTGAATAGTTGTTTTGATTAGGAACGTGTATACACACGTAACAATATTTTACTCTCTAATGAATTGTGTTTATGAATGTTATTTTTAATATTAAATACAATTTTATAATTAAGAAAAAAAATTCGCAATTATGAATATTATATTTTAAATTTACAAGGACTAGCCTTGACGAACACAGGCCAAATTTCAGTATCTACTCCAAAAAAGAATTTGGAAAAAAATCTACCCAAAAAAGAAGTTGACATGGAAACCTAATCCTTACTTAAAGAAGTCACGAGAAAGGAATGGGAAAAAAAAAAAATGAGAACCAGCCAATCAAGGGTTGATTCTCATGTTAAAAAGTGTATTATGAAACACATATATAATGAAGGATAAGTTTGATTTTGATATCCAAATTTTGCTAAAAGCAGTCCAATAATCGAAGTTAACAACAAGGTGCAAATCAGTTCGTGTGGAGTATTCATTATTTTACACTACAAAATGGAGAGTGAGTTGATCAAAGAACGATAATCTAAGGTGCTACGCTACTATTGTTATGCGCATTGTTAACTGGTCAATGTATTTTCTCTAATTAAAAATATCTCACCCTTTACATGTTCAATAATCTTCGCTTTATTTGTTACTAAACCTTAATTATAATAATAGTAGATGTTTTTGTAAATAATTGATGCATGTCACTGAACTCTTAATATTATATTGCTATGGTTTTGTGGAATGAATCGATGAAAGTTATGTTTGTTTGTTAAAACAATCGTTCCAAAATAATTATACTTATCAAGTGAATTTAAAAATTAAACCATAAACGCATGTCTTTTATCAAAATTTAAATGACAAAAAAACCTTTTGTGTGTGTGTGTGTGAAGGATCGAAATTTATCAGATAACAATTGATTTTTGGTGTATGCCTTGGTGGTGACCACCAAATGATGCCGCCCCAAGTTTTAATACATTATTAACTGATATACTAATATTCATGGACTTTCAAATAACTTAAAGCAACAAATAAAATAAAATAAAATAAAATAATTAACCTATGCTCAAAGAACTGGTTAGTTTAATACTAATTGTCACTAAGAACTAAAAACAACTTGTTGATTCCAATTTACTTAAAAAGGAACAAAAGGAAATGAAACTTTTGGGCATGGACCGACACTTCCCCTGAATTCAGCCTATGCATTATAGACAATTAGTTGATTACTGAATTTAAAAATTGAACCATATATATAGCTCCAAAATTCCTAGCCTACGCATTAATTTAACACATTGTTCCTCACTGAATCCTACGTCCAAAGCACATTAATTTACCAGCAACGTTATCGTCATCATCTTTGTATATATATATATATATATATACACATTAAAAAAAAAAAATCAAGTTCAATGCATCAATTCACATGGTGACTATTTCTATTAAAAAATCAAATTCAAAATTATTGTTTCATAGAATTAAGGATCCAACGCCCCACTTTTCTTTGATGATGTTCTGAGAGCTGAGATGTTCAGACTAGCTGTTTCGACAGGTCTAAATTAATCCACATGCAACCATCATTACAGCTTTTGATAAAATCACAAAATTCACATTAGCAGAGCAATTTTTTTTAACTTTCAATGCGATGATAATAACTCTGCGTGCAAAGGCAAAGCATAGAACATCGCAAAAAAGCACGCTTTCACTCATAAGTCTACGGCTGCGAGTCTAAATAAAAACAAGTGTCTGCACTTTTGATATCTTGTAAAACAAAATTGCGGAGATCCTCCTTCATATACAGTAGCTTTCAGTGTACTGGGCTGCTGATTCCTTCAGTTGCTTTTCCAATAATGCCATCAAAATATCCCAATCAGATGGGTCAGTCACATCATTCCGTAGGGTTAATTTCGTCCTGCCCCCAAATATTTCGGCATACTCTACCGCCCACTCCAAATATTTTAATAATACTCAATCCACACCTAAATCCGTTAATTTGACCGTTTATTCTAACGGTCAAAGGATAAGTTTAAAAATTTATGTCATAAATATTATTTGATGATGATAAATTAAATTTATTTGATAAGCTAATTAATGATACTATTATTAATTATCTTTAATTAAGAATTTTTAATGTAAATATTAATTATTGAATTAACATTTTATGTCATTTAATTCTTTTCCAATTCAAGATAAGAGGTATTTCAGATATTTTATTAAATTTAAAATAGATTCGTTAAAAATAACGGTCAAATTAACGAAATTAGTTATAGATTGAGTATTATTAAAACTTTTGAGTGTGCAGTAAAAAATATCAAAATATTTGGGGGCTAAGTGAAAATAACCCCATTCCGTGCAGGGTTATTTTCGTAATTAAAATTTTGTTACTCAGATTTTGCAGGCTAATGTATCTTTCTAAAGATCTTCTAGCCAAACCAAAATCCAATCAGTACTGTACAGCCCACTTAGTTTAGTTCTTTTCTGTTCCCCCATTTTCTCTCTGCCCTTTTTTTTTTTTTTTAAATTTAATTGAATCTTTATCTCTTAACCAAGTGTTGAATTTAATTTTCACTTTTAATGAATGTGGGATGTGCCGAATCAATAATAACTTATTTAATAAATAAATGGCACATAATAATTAAGTAAAAAAAGAAAAAGCAGTAATGTTCCGATATTTCTGTTTTATACATAATCGATTGAATATGTAGGGATTGTGTATGTGTGTGTGTGTGTGTTTATTTCTTAATTAATTAATTAATTTTTTTCTCTGGCTCGCAAAAAATTAGAGTAATATCCCAATTGGTAAAAAAGAAAAGGGGATAAAAGTAAGCAGATATGAAACCTTAAGGTTAAAAAAGAATATTTCAGAACGTTAGTCCCTTAAGAAGTCAAAAAAAGGAAAAAGGCAAGAAAGCCGAGCCGACAGCGGAGCGGAGCGGAGCCGAGAGGGAGACAGAGCGACAAGTTTAGATAGTAAATCAGTAAAAAAAAAAAGGGGTAAAATGAAAACGCGTTAAACGGAAAACATATAAATAAAATTTGAGTAAAAAAAAAGGGGGAAGAAGAAGTAAAAGATGCCGGAAGCTAATAAACGGGGAGAGCTGTCGGTTATAGCCTGCTGCTGCGGCCCCTTCCCTCTGAAGGGGCGGAATCTTTTCTTTTCTCTCCTCCTTATTTTATTTTGATTTTTTTAGTTTATGTATATGTACGGCCCGAGCACCTCTTAAGTGCGGGACCCACGCCATCAAAGCGAAAGGCACTACGCTTCAATGGGAATGCCGGTTCCCTCCCCCGGGGCTGATTGTTATTACATACAGTACGTTAAAATATCATTTCATTTCGTTCTCTATTGAGATGAGAAGGTTTTCAAATATGTGTGAGAGTGAAGGGTTTTGGTCAAACTTACTGATAGATTGGGGTGTGAAGACAGGAGGGCTATTATATACTTGAGACGTGTGCCATCGGTGGTGCGGTGTTCACAAGTTTGGATTTGTCGACCAAGGTTGATGTGCGTGGGAATTAGAATTTTGGTTCGACAGAGACCAAAATGAAGTCATATATATATATGTGTGTGTGTGTATGTATCATCAAAAGTAAATTTTTTTGGGAATTAAATATAAAATTCACATAGAAATAGGTTAAATTTTAGATAAAATTCTAGTTCTTAACCAAAAAAAGAAAAAGAAAAAGATACCCAACTTGAGGATCTAGGTCTCCCCAAGGCTTGAATAAAACTCCAACCCTATATGGGCCAAGAATTTAGAGTTGTCAAAAATACCCGCTCAGCCGAGTTCTTACCATTCCTGCTGGCTACGAGGCACACAGCAGGGACAAGGTGAATTGTATTTTTCAAAAGTCAATCCCCCTATATTTTGAAAGCAATGAGTGGGGGGCTGAATTAGGGTAAAGTCTTTTTGCACTTTTTTTTTTGTTTTTTGGTATCTTCTGAGAATTATTTCACTCATATATACTGAGTGCATGAAGGACGAGGGTCAAGTTTTGCTGCCGTGGCTTTGTCAACTGTCAAATTTCAATTTGAACATTAGGGAATATCATTATGCTTCGTCTTAAATCAAAACTCTTTGCCATATCAAACAAAACTTTGGGTCCTCACCGAATGCATGTTTTTTTGTATGAAATGATTTGAAATGCCCCCAAAAGAAAAAGCTTTTCCAAAATTATCTTTCTTTTCCGGGAGTTTTTTTTTTTTTTTTTTTTTTTTTTTCACTAAATACGTTGCATCGTTTTCACGGCTTTGGAAATAAATATTGCATTCTTGATTAAAATTCAGAACAGCAGGAATGGATGAAAAACGTTTTCGAGTTTAATAATGACAGAAACATTTTAAGCCCCATTTTCTATGAGTTCTTTTTTTTTTTTTTTCAACAAATTCATAAACAATATATATTTATATATAAAAATACCAAATCTCTAGAACTTTTGAAATCACTCAACTAGAATTACAATTAACTCGAGCACACCTTAAATCATTTCAATGTGGGCGCATATACATATAGTGAAAACAAAACATCGCCACATACCATGAATTAGCAATTATGAATTGCGCATAATTGAAAATCAAGATCAAGATCAAGATCCATCAATCGTGCAACTAATGGGCCCAATACTTTAGACATGATGTTGAGAAGGAAACTAAAAGGAGCAGTAGGGTCACCTTGATTTATTGATTTACTTAATTAGATTTGAGAGAGTGCTATGCCATGCCACTAGCGGCGAAAGGGAATTGCAGCCAACTGTTTGATGGAATTGCTCTAATGTTCAGTTGATTTAATATGGCATTTCCCGTCATTTTCGAATGGGCCAAAAAAGTGTTCCCAAAATGGGAGTTAATAGCAACAAGTGCTTTGGTTGGGTGGTTTTGGGATTTTATTTTTGCGGGCGAAAAGAATAGACTGAAATTTAATAGAAGTGTTTTTCGATCGTGCATGCCACTGGGATCCCCCAAGAATTATTGTATTTTTGGTTGAAACCTGTGATTTGTGAATGAATAGTGTTACCGTTATTTTTCCTATAACACCTCTTTTCCATTGTAATTACCTTTAAGAACAAACACAAAATTAAATTTATCTACCGTTATTCTCTCTGTTCAACCTCAACACTCCCACTACTTTTTTATTTTCTCTACAAACTCTTCTCCCTTTATAAAATCTGAAAAATTAAGAAGTCCTTTTCTTTTGTTTGTGACTCTTATTTATCCAAAAATAAGACTTCAATTTATTTTATGGGTGAAAGGGGGGGAAAAAAAAACTTGTTATGAAACTTTGCAGCATATCTTTCTCCAAAGTTCGATGTTCACCATCATGATCATAATTGGAGGAACCATCAAGAAGCTTCACTTAACTTTACATATTTTTGCAAACTCATCATCTCCTTCATCGGCGTGGCTGATTTAAAATACTTAAATTGGGAATAACCTTAAATAAAAAAAAAGAAAAAAAAAAAAGGTGAATGGGATTAAATAGAAAAAGGATATTTTTGGTTAAGACAAGAGCAATTGAAAAAGGGTTTCATAAGAATTTTGAAGGGGTGTTAACAGTGCTACTCTTTGTGAATAGATTTGCCCCATGCCCAATCAGTATATGGATGATCCATTGGGCCTCAAAATTGGGCCACAGAGTTTCCAACCGGAGAGACGAGAGATGAAGGAAGAAAATTCCTACTGAACTGACCGATGCTGTAGTCTATACGATTTAAATAAAGCAGAAATTTAGTTTTTAACTTACAAAGAAATATGTTGAGGTATTTTCGTTATTAATTTGCATACATATTCTATAAAACATGTTATATAAAATAATTTATTCATATATGCTCGTTTTGGTAGTAATGAGAAGCATATCTACTTACAAACCAATACGACTAGCTTTGCAAAGTAGTGATGAAAAGGATGATCATACGGTAGATTATCGATGTTGAAGCAGCACCAATTAATAATGATAATAATATAGTGGATTATCTATAATTGGCTTTTGTTTTATACCATCATGAATGTGACAATTACAAGCAACAATTAATGAGCGCCTTATCAATTAAGATACAAATGTTGTAAGATTTAGCAATTTTCTTTTGTGAAATTAAATATTATCTATCAGGGGCAGGCTTTCACCCAACCTGTAATCGATTCAATCTGTTCGGATTTCAAGTTTCAAATTTTATGGATCGGCCTATTGCAGTTCGGATTGAGTTTGCAGAAAATTAATCCAAACTCGAAAATGCCACCACTAAATATTAATACATACACTATATTTATAAAGCGTGGATTGGCAATATCATTAATTAAATGGTTTAATCTTTTAAATTGATCATAGGCATTCTATTTATATGATATTAATCAGATTCCAAGCTTTTGCCACAAAGATAAGAAATATGGTCATCAGAATTAATATTACAGTGACAATGATGGAGGTCTTGTTTGAGATTACAGCTGTTATGGAAAATATAAAATGTATATATAAAAACAAAATTACTAATATATGTTAAATATAGTTTTTAAATAATAATTTTAACAAAATTATTAAAGATATATCATATAAATTATATCAACATAACTTCTAAACTACAACTACTAGTGTTTACCAAATACTTTAAAGTTGTATTTTTTAAACTACAGTTGCCTCAATAACAAACAGGCTCTGAATGATGTTCGGTGAACTATAATGCATTCATATATATTACAAACACATGTTTTTAAGCCAGAACATGACTGTGTACCATGTCTCATATCATATGCATACTCGTTACCACATGATTACAACAAACCATGTAATTATGTTTTATTAAGACTGCAACCAAACTATATGTCGTTAGCATAAACAGCAGTTGGAAGAAAACTTTTTTGAACCTCAAGTGCCAATTCCTCCAGGCTTAGCTGACATTCCAACCTTATCTGCAACAATGAATAAAACCATACAAAATCAACAATGCTGTTTCTTTATATTTTGCAAATTATCATCAAGACATGTAATACCAATCAAAAGGTCATTATTTATGTGATGTACCAGCATATGAGTTAATACATAATCATGCATTCTACCATGCATATGTAATGCAAGGACACAGCTGTTTGCTTCATTCTATCTTTAGTCAAACAAACTAAGTAGAATTTTCACTCGTTAGAAAAAGACAAGAAAAAAAAGAAGGATTTTTTTCCTTTTTGTTTTTTTTTGGGGGGGGGGGGGATCAAAGTTCAAAAAGAATGTTAAAACCTCATAAAACTGACAATAATATGTTGATTATGCATAACTAGGTGATTTTAGTACCACCAATGCTTAATGGCCGCATGCATGGGTGGGTGCCATGAGTTGTGTACGTGTTGCTTTGATCCGTGATGAATTTTAAGTAAGCAATGAATGAAGTTCCTGAAGCTACGCTAATTATTCAAATCAAATGAGAATACACTCCAATGCACATAAATGGCATGGGTTGTAGTTTCAATTAGGGTTTGGGACGATTGCAGTTGCATCTTGTTAATTCCCAATATTATTGGCTTTTAACTTGGCTTATGTAAAAGAGCTGATCAATAGCTTAACTAATTCACAAAATCTAAAGTCGAAACTATGTTCTGATAGCTTTCATTTGATATCTGGAAATGATAATTAGCTCCAAATGAATTAATTATATAATACCTTAATGACAAAGGAGTATAAAACGGTGTCTTCCATGGTACTGATGTTCAAATGAAGAACTTCAAATGAAAGTTTCTCCAACACAGTGATTATCTTCACAATCTGACCCGGTATTTGCTTTGAGATTACTTTGAGTAACACGTTCGATCCAGAGATTTTTGCTTCAACATCTGCAACCGAAGAGTTGCAACATGCTCCTAGTTCCTTAAAATGTTCAGCCCCAAATGAATTGATGTTAATATCAGGTGGCTGCTGAGGAGATAATTGGTGCAACAACACTGGCCTTGGGCTAGGGCTAGGGCTAGGGCTTAAACTCTTCCTTTGCTTCTTAGACTCCAAAGCTTGAAGAACTTGATGCAACTCCTTGATAAAATCTATTACACCCCCTATAATCGAAGCTTGGTCTCCCTAATCAAACATCAAATAAGAGCAAAACTATATAAGCGACGCAGCATATATATATAATTAAAAGGAGAAACAACTGTAAATACCCTTTTGATGTAGAAGCATGGCGTTAAAGATCTCAAAACTTTGAGGTGCTCGTTCATCTGTCTTCTTCTGTTTCTCTCTACGGCTATGTGAGACATATTTTGGTTTAATTCACAGAAGCGATATGTAAAACTAAAAAACCCTAGTAAGCTACCTCTTGCTTGTTATTAGTTTTTAGATGTTCTTACAGCAACCCCATGGGCTTGTCTTGTCTATATATATATATAGAGAGAGAGAGAGAGAGAAAGAGAGAGAGGCCATCGTCATCTAATAGCTACTTGGTGGTCGTGGTTAATTCATAATAAATGCTTTATGTTGGAGTCCCGTGAGGGTTTTGGTTACTGTCTCTGATCTCTCTCTCTTTCTCACTCTATATATTACGTCTCACGTTTATTATCTTGGGTCAATTACATACACCGCGTGAGAGTTAAAAACAAACGGGGGATTGCTCTTTAACTTCTTCTTTATATTTCCCATGCATGTACATGTGTTCTCTCCTTCCGAGTAAAAGAAAGCTTTAGTAACATGTCATGCCATACGTCAACATTTTTTAGTACGTACTTCCTTCGTTCAATGAATGAGATGTATTCTCTTCCCATAATCCCATAATTGTGGGTAAGGATAAATATCTCCTTTTAAGTAGAAGTATCAATTTGAGTGAAGGCATTCACTCACAAATGTGAGGGTAGTGAATCGAACGCACACAAAAGGATTGTGAGGATTTAATTTCCTTCTTCAAATTTGAGTGAAAGCACTCCCTCACAAGTGTGAGGGTAGTGATTCGAACTCCTGCAAAAGCACTGTGAGGGTTTAGTTTCTTTATTCAAATTTGAGTGAAGACAGTCTTCTCTCGTTAGAAATATGAATAAAGTTGACATCCCTCGAATATTAGAGATGGTAAAATCTAGGCAATACTATATAAGATTTAATTTAAACTAGTCCTAATAATTGTCTAATTATATATATATATATATATATATATCAGTTATATTCTCATGTATATAAGTTGTAATCTCAAATAATAGTCTCATGTAATAAAGAGAAAAAAAAAGAAAGTAAAAGTCTCAATTGATCTCTAAATTATATTCTTGATGGACCTATGCCGTATTATAATTGTATTAATTCAAATTCCCAGAGACTATCATTCATTCCGTAAAGGCTTTATTATTATAATATGACACATTCAAGTACATATACAAGCTTGTAAGATTTCAATTTTGATGTACATAAACTCAAAAAAATAAGAAAAGGCACCCTAAGGTCATTGGTCGGATAGTAAAATACATTTTTCTTTTTATTTGAAGTTGAAGTTTAGCTTCAAACTTCAAAGTCGCATTGTTAGAGCTCAGATCGTGAGTTCGAACTTCAATGAGTGAGTGAGTTGTAATTTTTTTTTTAATTTAAAAAAAAGTGAATAACCCGCGAATGTAGCAACACGCCATGATATTGTGCACGTCGATGCTGATGTAGTGATTATAGTCCATGGAAAATATATATATATTTTTTGGGGTTTCTTTTTCTGTATGTGCGTGCGAAGGCTGCTTTAATATTAGCCTTTGGGAATGATCAATGGGCGCCAAGCATTTACAAACCGTAGGGACTCAAGTGATGGGATCCTAGTTTTACTCACATATAAATGGAGAGTAGCAACATTGACTGGAATCTCTAATGGTATAGCTTTCAAACACTGAAACGAAAAAGGAAACGAAAGAGATAAAGAAAGTTGATTTACGTCGAGCTCGATTCAATTTTCTTCCACTCTTTTGCAATCTGAAAAACAATGGCTAGGCTATTTAGTTACATCATATTCTATGCAGTTATTAACATCATATAAATCATAGGCATGTTGAGTCATTGAGTCATCTCCTTATGCAATAACTGGGACACAGTTCTGTTCCACTGAGATTTACTCTGACTGTTGGTTTTGAACCAGAAGCTAAGTTCTGCTTTTGCAACGCTAAGATGTTCATACATATAAGCAATAAGAAACTCTTAAGTAGAAACCATGATGAAAAAATTGGGTAACTCTGAAAAGAAATGTGATCTGCTGGTCTGAGTGAGCTTGCAACTTCAAGTACGACCTGCAGGAGTAACCAGACCTGTTAAGGTGAATCCAATGTGTTGAATTTCTGAAATGATCCAATGCATTCAGAAATATTTATTGTAATTTCACACTAATGGCAAACAATTTTTCATCAATCTCTCACTCTGATCTCAAAATTGTAACTTGCAATCCAAACACTGCACTAGACACACACACCTTTTGAGTCAGAACACTCAAATTGAACCATGGGATAAGCAAACCATGCACGAGAACGTGTTGTGCAGGTTCAGACTACCAACTAGCTATTCACAGGTATCACAACAGTGAGGAAGGGTATTTGATGATATTGAGGGCACAACATTCAAAAATCAACGAATGTCTTATACTTTGAATATAACTCAAGAGAAGGTACTCGGACATAAATTATATGTTTACGGACATAAAATATATGTTTACGGTTTTCAAATCTAATATACAGAAAACAAAGCTGTTCATTCAGGAATTTGCAATAAAACACACACCTTAGCATTGCTATGTCCAGCAGATTATAATCATCTTGAACAAATCGTAAGTCTCAGAATAGTTTTATAATGGAAGTTTTCTTTTTCAATTTACTTGGATAACTGCCATCCTTTGTGGATAAAATAGGTTTCTGAAACCATAAAATATTCATAAAGGTGACTTTTCAATGCCTCAAGAAGGAAATAATTAAAGCTAAGAGGCTACCTTGAAGAGATTTCTCTAATTCCTGTAGTTGCAAAAGAAAACCAGAATTTGGAGCAGCCTGAGGGCGTCTGCTTTTAACATGCCCCATAGCTTGAGATAGGCTCATGCCATGCTTTTTCATTAGATAAGCAACAACAATAGTCACACTGAAAAGGAAACAACTTGATTAATATTCATTTCCTTCCCCCAGATTTGGAGAATAAACAGTTCACTTTCCAGATTCGCTGGGTCTATCATCATTAGAGTATACAAGTATAATCATAGAAAAATAACCAAGATGGGGAAAGAAATGACACCTTCTGGATCTTCCCACAAAGCAATGAACCAACACACCGCCACCCTGCCTTTTAGCTTCATCAATAAAATTGATACACTCCTCAAAATACTGTGATAAATTTGTATCTTCTTTGTCCGCAACTATTTCACAGAGAACAACGGAGAATTAACAAGGATTCTAGTCATTAAAAACAGCTTCATGGGGAAATAAGAATCGATCTGGCAAGAAACCAAGTTAATCACAAATATAATATGTGCCGTTACAGCATGAGTTCAACACACTAAAACTTTGTGAAGTGGGAAAGAGATACAAACAGAATGAAAATACCAAAATGCAAAGTTAAGTAGAATGGGACTGCTTTGCAAATGTAGCATTGGAATGTATGAATATGCGAAACAAAAGCTATGCAAAGTGCATATAAAACACAAAATACTATATGATTTGAAGAATTACTTCATTTAAGACAATGATCTCATGGATGCATAGGCAAGGGAGTAAAGCAAGCGAAATAACATCTTTTGTTGTCAAGAGCAGTATCAGAAACACCAAATATCTCATGATTTACTTATGAAAATTTTATGACTTCAAGAAAACTTTCATGTAAAAGGATACAGCAGATCAAATTATCATACCTCCAATAACTTTATATACAAAATCATTTGGATGTGCAGGAGCCAGCGCATTAGCTACAGTTAATATGTGTGTAATATTCCTGCTTTTCAGTGCATCCTTGTTACTAGCCGCTCCAATCGATCCCAAGAAGACACCCTGCAAAAATAAAAAGAATCACAGAAAGCAAACCGAATTAAGAAATTTAGGCCTTAAGAAACACAACTGAAGCAAATTCCTAGTTGGTAATCATATAGAAACTGTCATATGGCTTAATTAAGGCCTTAAGAAACACAATTGAAGCAAATTCCTAGTTGGTAATCATATAGAAACTGTCATATGGCTGAACGATGAAATCAATATTTAGTTACCTGTTCAATCTCACAAGGAACCCTGTCTTCTCTCAAACATGTTGTTAAATTTAAAACTCGCAAAATCGCAGCTATTTGGTTCCGATAGGCATTATCCATCTGATCCATCCCCAGCACTTTCTAGCTCCCTTTTCCTTTCCCGTTCCCAAGAAGTAGAAACTGAAATGAATTAAGAGACGGTGAACATTGGTGGGGGGCGCTGGCCAAGGATTTCTAGGTATCCAATCCAAAAAATTAGTCTATTGGATAGAGTGACTTATCCTACTTATAAACCCAAGTAACTCCCCTTTACTAACCATTGTGGGGCACAACTCAACAATCCCCCCTCCGGCAGGAAACCACAGCCGGATCCAGGTCTTTTTGTCAGACACACCTGAGTTATTCCACCACCATATTCTAGCTATTAGTGTCTGGCTCTGATATTAATTGTTGGGGGTCTGGACCTAGTGTTTCCAAGTATCAAATCCAAAAGACTAGCCTATTAAGTGGACTGATCTATCCTACTTATAAACTCAAGTAACTCTCCTTTACTGGCCAATGTGTGACACAACTGAACAAACATCTATCTCAACAGGTCAAGTCCATCTGTAATTCCAACAACTTTGCTGATATATACATTTTAATGAACTAAAACAGCAATAAAACCGCGCATTATAAATATGAACCTACGAAACAACATACCCACCGGAAAGATAACATAATTTGCACGAAAATATAAATTAGAGAACTTCTCTTCCCCTCATCATTGCGGAGACTTATATCTGTTATTACTAAAACAAGGCCCCAATCAAGCATCCTATTTCTTCAATTTGAAATATAATATCCACAGAATTGAAACGAGGTTACATTAAACTTCGAAATAAAAGAACACAGGCACATAAACGATGAAGAACTCACAAAAGCCTGCATTCCAGATGAATTTGGGCGATGTTTAAAAAAAATGAAGAAAATAGTACTAAAAAAAGAGTTATATCACAGGTGCTCTTGTTCTTCATCCAAGTGCGTCATAATACCCAAATTCAAAAGCTCCCCTGTTTGAGCTCATTTCTTGAAGTTAAAATAAATCAAAACATGGGTTATGATAATGGCAAAGCATTTTTCAAATTCGCAATTAAAAAAAAAAAAAGCATTAACAAATCCGAATGCTAATCAAATTCTCAAAAGTAAACAACCAAAGCCTGATTATGAATAAACAGATGAAAAACTGAAAAAGGAGGAAAGAAAGAAAAAAAAAAAAAAGAAACTAACCCGCGAAGCTCTTGAATTCTGAGAATGTACAGGAATTAATTATTTAATTCAATGATTGCTTCATTGTTTATTTGCGTTCTTCTCTGCGTTTAAGAGTCTATGCTATACAGGGCATCCTTTCGGCCCCTGGGATTCGGGTAATTTTGGGCTATCTTTTACTGATAAATGACTGAAAATAAATGCGGCCCATCAAATTCGTTTAACAAGCTTTAAAAAAAAAAAAAAAAAAAAAAAAAAAGCAAACCACAAACTAATGCAGACCACTGAGGATACGAGATACCCATGCTAGTAGCATATATTTAGCACTCATATAACTTAGAGCGATAAATTAAAGAAAGAATGATCCGGGTTCACATAGGTAAAAGCAGAATCAAATGATAAATTATGCAAACTTGAATGCCAATCCTTAATTTTTCGGGGTAAATTAAATTCAATCACCTACCTATAAAAGAGACTCCAATACTTTTGTTAGTATCCTATGTTTTTAGAGTTTTTCGATTTAGATTTTGAATCACTTGACTTAAGTGAGAATTAGCCAAAGTCACAAAAAAAAAAAGTGAGAATTAGCCAAAAGATTCTTTAGCTCCCAGTTATAACGGTGACGTGATAAGATGAGTAACTACTTTTTAGACATGATGTGGGATCATCAGAAGAATCACGACCAACACGCGATCTAACACTATATACACACGCACAAAACACCAGATAACCAGACTGTGGAAGACCACACACCACGCTACGCTCACGTTTTTTGAAGACATGATTAATATAATCATCAGAAGAAACCAACGTAGCATGAATCACGACCACGTGATCTACTACACACTATATACACACGCACACAAGAAACACTTACCGATGTGGGATCCCGAAGGACCAGATGAGTAACTACTTAAAAATATAAATAGCCAAAAGATCTTTTAAGGCTCCCTGAGCCCATAGGGTCCCCTGAACTATTTTAAAGGTAATTTCTCAACTAATCTAGGGCATCACATCACCGTCTCCCAATCAAATAAATGTCTATTTTCCCTTGGCCCGCAATACTGAGAAGAGTAAAAAAAATGAACTGAAACATACCTTTAATGTGAAAAATTATTGAAGATTATATGAGTATTTTAAAGTCCTTATCTTCTCAAAAAGAGCTAGACTAAAAAATTATTAAAGTCGTTAAAAGCTTATTAGTTTAATAACAAAAATGCAAAAATGCTAAATATACAAAAGAGGGATAGAATAGACTGTAACACTATGATGTTATAGTGTTAATTGATTATTATATTTTGTTCCTTTATCATTTTCCTTTATTAACCCGGTTTGTCTCCTGAATTTCTCGAAAGCTAGGACTTTAAACATTGCTGTCCTGACAGTCCGATCATATATAATTGATTATTATATGAAAATTTTATAGGGGAGGAGGGAAAACGTACTCGGGTGTTTCCCCTTTTGCTTTATTAATTAACTAGGAAATTGAATGGTAATTCGTGCGACTTTAAAAAAAAAATTTAATATTATCTTTGTTTTTTTATTTTACACTTGATGAAATTGATAAAAAAAATAAGAATTAATTTTTTTTAAAGATAAGACAGTCTTATAAAACTAATATTATTTATAAAAGTTAATTATTTTTTATTAACTTTAAAAATATATATTAATATGTATAGTGTTTGAAGAAGTTAAAATACACTAAATAAAATGTTGCATAATTAAATATGAGATTATGATATTAAAATTAAGTTCTAGTGGCATTGCTGAGGGAAGATAAATGAATCTTCCTTCTTATATTCATTAATTAATGTATTTTAAGCCACTAAAGTTTAATTGTTGGCATAATAAAATAAATGAATATTTCAAGACTTATAATTAATTATTATTAATAGTTACATATTGTTAAACTTAAATAGAAAGAGGAAGAGACAAGTAATTTTTTGTTATCTAATAATTATTTTCTATTTTTAATATTTTATAATGTAATTATTTTTTAATCTCAACCAATATATTAGATAATAGAGAATATATGAAGATGAGAAATAGTGATGCCACATCACCTCTTCTAGTCCCAACTTTGTGATTTTTGTTATTGTTATTTTTCTATTGTGCACTTAAGTCATACAGCTTCCTCAAAGATCTCTATCTCTCTCATTAGCCCTTACCTCTTAGAGTTAGGGATGACAATGGACACTGCCCGTAGCGAGTTTACTATTACAAAATCCAAACCCGCACAAAATTTAAATTACCAAACCCACCTGCAATTCGTAATGGTACCCGACAGATTTTTTGCGGGTTTCTGTATTTAAAATCACAAATGTTTAATAAATAAATTTATAATAATAACCTCAAATTCCATATAACATACTCAATTTTGTATTTAAACAATGTAAATGAAAATTTTAAATTTCAACATCAATCCAACACAAATTTTTAAATTTAAGTATAAATTACACAAATCCATTTAAAAAACACAAAATAGTATCTAAAAATAAAAATTATATTTCATATTATCATTTAAAACAAGCTCCAAAATAAAGATTTTAATTTCGTTCACCACCATAAGCACCCATCCAACATGATGCTTACAATAATAATTAAGATTAATAATTTTAAATACTAATTCGAAGAAAAAAAATTATAATAATAAAATAATTCATTTATTAAGTTACAAGCTTACGACTGAAGAAGAAAAAAATGATTGAACGAAGACAGAGATGAGAGACGGTCAAATGAGTGTGCGGCTAAGTTAAAAGAGAAATGCCTTTACTTTTCTTTAGGTCATGACTTTAGAATGGGAGATGAGCCACGTACATACATACACAACTTTTGGCCTGTAGCTATTTGGTAATTTGAATAATTATATTATTTTCTTTATACATTTTTATATTAAAATTAAATTTAAAATATTTGAGAAAAATATTACAGGTTTGGCGGATATCTATGCAGGTATCTACCGGATATAAGGTTAATACCAAATCCACCCACATCCATGTGCGTGTTTTAGTTTATAATACTAAACTCGCCTACAGCGGGCAGCGGGCGGGCTTTGGCGGACAAATTTGGACGGATTTACGGGTTTGCAGGTACAATTGCCATCCTACTTAGAGTTGTCAAAGGATCACTCACCCCTACTGAAAACGACACAGCATTCAGAAGAAAGAATGGGGCACATGCTCACTATACATTTCCAAATTAATGTAAGATCGATCTGGGGGAGGAAAATGGAAAGAAGCTAGCATACTTTATTCAATGATTAACAAAAAGAAATTAACAAAGACACTCACAAATCTTGATCTGGAGAGGAAACTGAAGCAAATTAAAAACCAAAACAGGAAAGCTATGATCGTAAAAATACTCTTTGAGAGGCACCTATATGTTGCGTTATGGAGCAGGAGCGAAGGGCTAAGGGCCATATATATGAGAAGATGCAAGATCAAACACTAAGAAGCGGTCCTCCAGCTGAGACCCTCCTAAAACTGTGAAAGCGTGTTACTGCTACTATTACCAATTTCCCTTAGCTCCAGATCTATAGTTGGCACAGCCGGTCCCGCACTCTTGGTGGTAGCAACATTCTTAGTGTTGAAACGTGCACCAAATGGTGCCACTGCCGCCACCCCGATCATCTTCTTATCGAACGCCCTTTTCGCAGTCTTTAGCCAAAGCATTATAAATAGCAGAATGTAAAACAGCATACATGGCGTGAAGGTACTATTAATTTTCGCCCCTCCCACGCCTCCACTGTCAATAGAGAGCAATGAAGTATCGAAGGAAACAACTTTGCCATCTACCTTAATGGACTTCAAATTAACGAAGTAGTCGTCAGAACGAAAGGCCAGAGTGCTTATGAGAGGTATTTTGATAAGAAGCCTGGAAAAATCTTTGCCAACAACAGTAAATGGTTATATAATAACATGCAAAAATATTCGTGAGATGCCATCATAATCTTCCAAATTATAATAACATCAATTATTTCTTTCTTTTTGTTTTTTTCCTTTTTCTCATGTTTGGGCCATCTATTGGAAGGATGGAAGTAGAAAGGCTTTTGCTGTTGTGATGTTCAAGAGAGTGCGACTCCACAATCACCGGCTAATATGCCTTTCTTGCCGTGATTCTTAAGAAAAAAAAAAATTTGAACACTTCTCATGTTTATGCGATACTATACATTCAAAGCCCCAGTTAAGAAATCTCTTCTAACCCTCTTCACATTTTACCGATTCTCATTCTATATTATTATTACAATAACACCAAAAAAAAAAAAGATTAAAAATTGCATGCTATTCAAAACCCAGAATTATTAAATATGTCTTCACATCTTCCTGGCATGAAATAGTTAGTGGAAAGGTTCATTTTCTAGGAGAAATTCTAAAATACATTATAAGTAAGTATTCTACAATTTCTCATTTTCTAAAGTTCTGTCGAAAGTCAAGGCGAAGACTTTAGTTAATGAATTGTGATTTTACCACCTCTTCACTATCTTGATAAATCCCTCTTTTATTGACATTATATTTAAATATAAATTAAATTTAATTGATCAATCTTTTCTTCTTTATTCAAATTATATCCAAACAAACATTTGTATAATTTATTTTTTGTGCAAACTTTAGTCATCAGTCATGCAGTTTTATTTTTGATTTTTTTAAATCAACAATTAACTAATCGATTTGCACAAATTTATAATAATCTCTTTTTCCTACTTCTTGCGAATTTTATTATTTCAGTACAAGAA
Organism: Citropsis articulata; assembly: GCA_030449925.1. Taxonomy (NCBI): domain Eukaryota; kingdom Viridiplantae; phylum Streptophyta; class Magnoliopsida; order Sapindales; family Rutaceae; genus Citropsis; species Citropsis articulata. The sequence goes on along the minus strand of JASUUH010000095.1, from coordinate 3,027,296 downwards.
AGCTTTTAACCCAGAATTTTTTATGAATTATTTTAAACGAGAATTAACAGAATTTTTTATGAATTATTTTAAACGAGAATTAAAAATAAGTTCAAATTGAATTAATTATTGACATTCAAATCCTTGTTACTTAGAGTTTGAATAGAGAATAAAAGATTTTGTATTACTTCTATAATTACATTTCAAATACAAAAATGTAATTTCCGATGGGAGAGATAGAGAGGAATTCTATCTAAGATATTGAAGGGGTGTTAAAAGCATAACTCTTATGGTGCTTATTTCACCTGGACGTGAATCTAATCCTAATCGAACGACGACGCTTTCAAAAAATAAGGAATCGAATCTGAACGACCCACATATATTCGTGAATTTAACGAGAACTTGATTCCACGTGAGTTGGGAATCAAGTTCCCATTCCTTGAACTACCCATTTTGCCCTCCCCCAAAACAAAAAATACCCATTTTGTCCTAAGTTATAATTAATTAATATATTATTATAATTAATTAATTATTATGATTAATTAATATATTATTATAATTAATTAATTATTATGATTAATTAATATATTATTAACTATAATTATTAATAATTATAGTTCTTGAATAAATTATCATAATAATTAATATATTATTAATATTATTACAATAATTAATACATTATTATTTTAATTAATTAATTAATATATTATTATAATAATTATTATAATTAATTAATAAATTATTAATTAATTAATATAATTATTACTTTTAATTAATATATTAACATATTATTAACAATAATTATTAATAATTATAATTTTTGAATAAATAATCACAATAATTAATATATTGTTATTGTTATTATAATTAATTAATATACTGTTATAATAATTACTAATATAATAATTATAATTAATTCATATATTCTAATTAATTAAATACTTTAATTATTACTATCAAATAATATAATAATATATTATTTAACAACAATATATTAATAATTATAGTTCTCAAGTAAATAATCACAATAATTAATATATTATTATTTTAATTAATTAATCAATATATTATTGTAATAATTATTAATATAATTATTATAATTAATTCATATATTATAATTAATTAATATAATTATTACTATTAAATAATATAATAATATATTATTAACAATAATATATTAATAATTATAGTTCTCGATTAAATAATTACAATAATTAATACATTATTATTTTAATTAATTAATTTATATATTATTATAATAATTATTAATATAATTATTACTATTAAATAATATAATAATATATTATTAACAATAATATATTAATAATTATAGTTCTCGATTAAATAATCATAATAATTAATACATTTTTATTTTAATTAATTAATTAATATATTATTATAATAATAATTATAATTAATTCATATATTATTATTAATTAAGTAATATAATTATTACTACTAATTAATATATTAATACATTTTTAACAATAATTATTAATAATTATAATTTTTGAATGAATAATCACAATAATTAATATATTATTATAATTAATTAATTAATATTAATATTATTAGTTAATATATTTTTATAATAATTGTTAATATAATTATAATAATTAATTAATAAAATTTTACAATTAATTAATATATTAGTTAATAATAATAATTACGATAATAATCCACAAGATTTTTTAAGTAATTGTTACAATCCAAATTTCATTCCGATTCCGATTCCTACAGTTTAAGTAAACAACTTAATTTGATTCCCATTCCCTATTCCGATTCCAGCTCATTCCCATTCCTATCCATTCCGATTCCAACCCATTTCGATTCCAATTTAATAAACGCAGCATTAATTTATCCCTCGCTGTCCCCAATCGGCCGAAGGGATCCCCGTAGGCCCAAATTCCACTATAAACAAATTTTGTGCCCTTTCATTTACCAGTCGTTTTATTGTCTTCTTTCTCTGAGAAAGTGTTTCCCAAAGAAAACAATTGGACCAATTGGCAAAGATGACAATGAATGGATGAGGTTGGTGCTTTGCAATTCCTTGCTGGATACAATAATATATCCCATACCTACCTCAGATATTTGTCTCTAAAACCAAAAACACCTTATGATAACTCAACACGCTTATCACGTGCCAAAAGCAATTGGAAATGGAAAGAGATAAGAGCTTACTCAAAACCCACAGCGCACTTGGTGTAGTGGACACGGCCACTCAAATCGTAAAGGTCTAGTCAGCAAAACTATCATACAATTCCAAACACTTATCCAGTTCACTGTTTTAAACTCAGCCACGTGAACAGCGTCGCTCCCCCGCATATTCTATAATATAAACTATTCCATGATATTGCTCGATCTATCTTTTACCAAAACCCCCTCAGTCCTCTCTCTCTTTGTGTCTCTGCGTAACTGTTACTTCCATGGCTCCCCCGTCTTCTCAATCTCTTCTCTTTATTTGCTTCATTTTTCTTGTTAGCGCAAGTGTTAATTCTATTGCCATCCCCGTCGTCAAGGATGCTTCAACTTTGCAATACGTTGCCAAGATTCATCACGGCGTTTCACAAGTTCCCATCAACCTTGTTCTTGATCTCGGCGGTCCGTTGACCTGGGTCGATTGTGATTCTTCTGCCGACGTGTCGTCGTCATCGTCCCGTCGGTTGATTCCAAGTCAGTCAATCCAGTGCTCAAGATCTGGAAAATCCCCTGTTCCTGGGAATGGTAGCGACACGACTACTAATACATGCGATGTCTTCACACAAAATGGCATCTCAGGATTGGCCACTACAGGGGATTTGGCGGAAGACACCATAGGCGTTCGATCAGAACTAGAGGACCCATCAATCACAGCCGTCGATCAGTTCCTCTTCTCTTGTGCACCAACTTTTCTCCTCCAAGGCCTTGCGAGCGGTGCCAGAGGAATGCTGGGCCTGGGAAGGGCTCCAATTTCACTACCGTCCCAGCTTGCCACCGGAATCGGCCATCAAAGAAAGTTCTTTATGTGTCTCTCATCTTCAAACGGTGTCGTATTGTCTTACCATACAAGCACAACAAAGTTGCCACTGATGTACACACCTCTTATTGGTAAGTCTCAAGATTACTTCATTGATGTCAAATCCATCAAAATAAATGGCAACCCAGTATCGGTTACTATCAAAGGATTGACAAAATTGAGCACAATTGTTCCTTACGCGACAATGGAGAGCTCAATTTATGCCACATTTGCCAAAGCTTTCAAGAAGGCTGCTGCTGCTGCTTCTAGGGACATGAGTGTGGTGGCTCCGGTGGCTCCATTCGGTCTCTGTTTTAGCTCAAAAGGGTTTAATGCGTCAGCGGTGCCCGTTATTGACTTTGTGTTGCAGAGTGAAATGGTGAAGTGGAGGATTTATGGGTCCAATTCTATGGTGAAGGTGAATGAGGAGGTGATGTGCTTGGGTTTCTTGGACGGTGGCTCTGACTTGACCAGCCCAATTGTGTTAGGTGGATTTCAGTTGGAGGATAATGTTATGGATTTTGACCTAGGTACTTCTATGCTAGGATTTAGCACTTTGAGGGGAACGTGTTGTTCCGATTTTTCACCTAATTCTCTGCTTGACGAGTCCTTGTGATTATTATTAATTATATTGTAGCGGAATACTACGTACACTGATCTGTTTGTATTTTGTATCCATATATAAAAGAAGAAACAACAAAATGAAAACTCTCTTGCCTTCTAAGGATATGAAGGATAACATACGCATACTGTTTTTATAAATCCAATGTACTTTTCTTCAGTCAAACAAAGACCTAAGAAAATAGGGTAGGAGGATGTTTATTAGATTGTGATTATTAAATTTATAACTTCAAATAATTAAGTGAAATGCAACTACAGTATATGTACCATCCTTGTATTAATGAATGTATCATTTACAACTTTTTTTTTTTTTTTTGAATTATATCATTTACAACCTTGGTGTTATGGGACGAGAGGTTTTAAATCTGTGTGGCACTATCGCATCCCATATTACGAAAATAAGCTTAGTGGAACTACTATAATATTGATTGGTTTTATTTTATTTTAAGCGGAGAACAACTTCAGTTTTCAATCAGTGTGTATAGAGCTTTGCCTAGATTTCTTTTCAATGTTAAATTCTCGACTAGCGATAAATTTTTCAAACTCAATCGGGTTGGCTTGTCTGAACTCCAAAGAGTTTAAGACTATTGTATTCTCTACATGCATGCTCCTAAAGGACTGTCTCCTACAATCAATACAACTATTATTGATACTAGTGCACAAATACATATCTTGGGTGTCATAATTACAATCCGTGACATTAGGCTGTATAGAGCCTCCAAGAGGACGTGCTTGGAGGATTGGTAACTGTACGAATCTTATAGTTTGGGGTGTTGTTGGGTTGATAACTGCATGAAACTTATAGCAGCTAACCACCTAAGTTCGAAGAGAGAGCTAAAGAAAAAAATAAAAATTATTTAAGTTTAGTCCATCTCTCATCTTTTTTTTATAAAATAAATTAATGTAAATTCTTAGCCATTGATGGCTTCACCGTGACAGCTAATGAAATCTATAGCAAGGGCCAAAAAAAAAAAAAAAAAAAAACTTAGGCTATGTATATACTAAAATTTGGCTCTTGCTCTAGCTTTCTTTAGCTGTCACGGTACAGCTACCAATGGCTAAGAATTTACATTGATTTATCACCCTCCATCCATCTATTTACACGACGTCTTTGTACTTTTTAACAGTTCACATATGTTGTCCTTTTAAAGTGCTATCATTCTTATCCTGAAATCATATTCAAGTCCTGCGTGTCCGCTGATTAATCTTTATGGTGGGCTTGGGCAAAGATGATTTCCCAACTGAATTGCTGACATTTCATCGATCAAACACCTTTTTACATGCTGGCAAATTCAAGATTATCACCGATCGTCCGGCTAGGTAAAACCAATTAGTATTCAATATTATTTTAGCAAACAGCAGATATTTTAAAATATAAATAAAATTATGTTGTAACTGTTGTATAATATATTAATTAATTATTATTATTAAATTTATAATTATATAATTATATTAATTAAATTTAATAATTAAAAATAATTATTATACCATATAACATGTGTAATATAAGTAGACTCTCAAACCATTTGATATCCCAATCAAAATATTTAACATCTCGAGTCTTCTTCGAGAATCGCATCCTCCGTCAAAACATAACACAACAAAATCTTTATTTATTATTACTTCAAAAAAAATCTGTATTTATTATCACTTGCTTAAGGCGTGCACGAAATCGTTGATGTACAATCAAATTTTTTGTTTTTGTTATATTGGCAAAGCTTATCTTCCATTAGTTGTAACAAACATTCAATACACATGGATGGTTAGATTTTAATATTTTTTAATCTAATGAATGAAAATTATTTTAACCTAAAATGAGTTATGGGTGTAATGGCTTTTTACAAAAATTTTTATTTTGAATCACATATTTATTTATTTTTAAATAAGTCCTCATTAATTTTATATAACTAAATGATTTTGCTAACCATCTCTTCTATATTTATTCTTAAATTTTTTTTAAATTTTTACTATGTTTTTTTAAAGATCTAAATAATTATCATATTCATAAAAGATCTACAAATTTTGAATATATATTTGTATCTACATTTATAATTTCTTGTCTCTCCTAGGAATAAATTAGATTTTTTTCTTTATATAATCTAAATTCAGCATCTTGAATTATAAGAGATATTATAAGTCATAAATATATTGGACTCTAATAAATTAGTAGAAAGATGTTACAATGAATAAATCATTGGAACCTCTAATAATTTCACAAAATACATAAACTAATGAGTTATCACATTCTAACTATATATACAAAGAGGATTTTCTTATAAAATATTTTAATCTTTTGATATGATCAATAATTCAGACATGTGGAAAAACAATTAATTAAATTGAATAGTATATTTATTAAATAAATTAAGAAACCCAAATTTATTTATAAATGATATAGAAAAAGCAAACGAAATATTAAAAATTAATAATTTTAATGAAGAAAAAATTAAAAAAAATTAAAAAAGTTAGGAGATCAAATGAGTAAAAATTTTAATAAAGTTAAGCAATTAATAAAGGATTTCAACATTGAAGATCTTGATATATTAAATTAAGAAATCATTAATATAATAAATAAAAACTCAATAAATATAAGATTAAATAAGTTATAGATTCAATTAGATAAAATAAAAATTTAGTATTGAATTTACTATAAATATAAATAAAAAACTTAAAAAATTGAAATAGGTTAGGGTTTAAAAAATAAAACTCATAAACTTAATAATTTTTTCATAATTATTAACTTTTTTGAGAATTCAAAAATTTATATTTGTAAGGTACAGCAAAGGGAAGATAAGCTTTGCCATTTATTTTTATTAATTATCTGAAGACAATAAGATTAGATAGACGGGTCCATTTATCCAATATGACCCAATTATATTTAAGCACATACAGAGTCATAAGATAGAACTAGAACAAGCCAAAATACTATCAATCAAAGTCAAGGTCGGGCCCCCATTTTAACGAACAGTTGTACAGCTAGCATGTCCTGAGCTGCAATTGTTGAAATCTTTTTAGAGCCTCGAGACAGCAAGCCACAATTGCCAGCAGCCGAGCCTCTAGTAGTTTTGAAAATCTGTAGAGTCAAGACTCCTAAATCCTATATAAATCGAACGAAACCATGGACTGTGATCACAAGCAAACCAAAATGGCTCTCTCTTACAATTTTCTTCTCTTATGTTCTCTTCTTTTCTTTGTGTCTCCCATTGTAGCCCAAACATCATTCCGCCCCAAAGCCCTCGTTCTTCCAGTGCAAAAAGACTCTGCCACTCTTCAATATGTTACCCAAATCAAGCAAAGAACCCCTCTTGTGCCTATAAAATTATCTGTTCACCTTGGTGGTAACATTCTCTGGGTTGATTGCGAGAAAGGCTACGTGTCGTCTACCAATAAGACAGCCCGCTGTGGCTCAGCTCAGTGCAATCTTGCTAATGCTAAAGCTTGTGGAGGTGGCATTTGTGGCGCTGGCGTAAATAATCCCTTCTCAAACACTGGCACATTCGGCGACATACGCATAGATGTTTTGTCCATCCAATCTACCAACGGCCGTAATCCAGGGAGAGCCGTTACTGTGCCTAATTTCATCTTCCTTTGTGGTTCAGAATTTGTCTTACAAGGCCTTGCTAGTGGCGTTGTGGGCATTGCCGGCCTTGGAAGGAGTAAAGTTGCATTGCCTTCACAGCTTGCTGCTGCTTTCAGCTTTGATAGGAAGTTCGCCATTTGCTTGAGCCCAGCTTTCTCGCGTACTAATGGTGTCATAATTTTTGGTGATGGGCCATATGTTCTTTCCCCAAATGTTGATGTATCAAAATCTCTTACCCACACTCCACTTTTCATCAATCCAGTAAACACTGAATCAGGTTTCTTGGGCGAACCTTCAGTTGAATACTTCATTGGTGTAAAATCCATTAGAGTTAGCGACAAAGCTATCCCATTAAACACAACATTGCTGTCCATTGACAGCGAAGGCTTCGGTGGAACAAAGATCAGCACTGTCAATCCTTACACTGTCCTGGAAACTTCAATCTACAATGCCCTTGTTCAAGCTTTTGTAAATGCCTTAAACGTCACCAGGGTGGCTCCTGTTGCCCCGTTCGGGGCATGTTTTAAGTCCAGTGACATTATTAGCTCCCGTTTTGGACCATCTGTACCTCCAATTGATCTCGTTTTGCAGAATAACGTGTCCTGGAGCATCATTGGTGCAAATACAATCGTGCGGGTTAACAATAATGATGTGTCGTGTCTGGGGTTTGTGGATGGAGGGGTGAGGCCGAGGACTTCAATTGTTATTGGAGGGCATCAATTGGAGAACAATCTCCTTCAGTTCGATTTAGCTTCTTCAAGACTTGGGTTCAGCAATTCGTTGCTGTTCCAACGAACAGTTTGCTCCAACTTCAACTTCACATCCGCTTAATTACGCCCATGGGAGGATGTCATTAGTAATTATTAAATAATAAATGGTCATAGACAGCATGGCCCATTGTTGGTCGTCATGATTTTGATTGAATAATGTCCCTTACAAGACTACGTGCCATTATGTTGCAAAATTTGTTGTATTTACTCAATAATAAAGATTCGGGGGAGTTAATCGTGTGATTAAGACAGTATATGCTGGTTCTATGCTTTCAATTTATTTCATGATGCATTATTGCCACCTTTACATTGCTGTTGCGTGATTGGTTTGATAAGTTCACAAGGATTAGTTCAGCTGGCTGTGATGATGTCTGTTCCGTTGATAATAAGCGGCAATAGTTGGTATTTAATTACTGAAAATTTTCATTCTTATCGAATCCTTTTAAAAGAAAAAAGTGATAAAATAAATAATCACTTTGAGATACATGTTCACTCATAATTTAGAAACCTTCAATATATACTCTGGAGAATTAAAATAAAAAATCAGAGGAAGTCAAAGAAAACCAGAACTATAACTTCAATAAACAAACTACTTTATTTGCGTAGAACTAATATCTACTATTCTTGAATTTAATTTAATTGTAATAATTGTTTGAGCACTAAAATCAAATACAAAATAAAAGAAGAGGGAGTTAAATAAAATAAGAAAGAAAAGAAAAGAAGTTTATATTTTAACGTCTGTTAGTATGAAGAAGAAAAATTATTATTATTATTATTATTATTGGATGAAGAGGAAAGAGAGTTTTAGTATCTAATAAAAGAATTAATAAGTAAATCAAATCTTAGCCCTTAAAAGACTTAAATGCCATATGTTTTAATCTTCTGAAAATATTGAGAAAAATTAAATTGGGAGAGAACATGAATCCTATCTTTTCAGTTATATGATAGTTCACTATCTTGTGCGTACTTGACTGTCCAAGTCTGTTATTGAGGCTCTTGAAATATTTACAAACGCACGCCCTCCAGGATTCTACAAAGATGAGTATGTACAGGCTTTATACTTTTATAATGAAAAGAGGATCAATAATTATGTCCCTCCGATTCCTGCTTGGAAAAGATCAGTGCAAGTATTGCTACTTTGGTAGACGATGATGATGACCGTCACCATGATAATCGTGTGCCCACGATTGCGTCTCGTGATGATATTTTGGTAGATGAAATACCTAATGAGCAACAACAGGCCTTTCGGCACTTCTACTGCCAGCCACTTGGTGATCTGTTGAATATTGTTAATAATAGCTATGGGCAATATAATTTCCATGTCTAGGGTCACATGCTGTGTCTTTCGACAGGGACAGGTTACAACTATCTAGGCAGGTTGTTATTATGCCACTTGGAAGGCTGATGGGACTCGATACATAATGCTTAGAACCATGGACGGATGTTACTTGATTGATAGGTCTTTTAATTTTCGAAGGGTTCAGATAAGTTTTCCTTGTGGCAGAAGCCGCCACTACTATACATTGCTTGATGGGGAGATGATTGTAGACAAATTGCCTGCAGGATCAGGCTCAGACTCTTCGAATAAGATACCTTGTCTATGAAATCATGGCTGTTAATCAAGTGCCTCTCATTAACCGGCCTTTCAATTAACGCTTGAAGATACCTGAGAAACAAGACACTGAACCACGGAATCATGAGCGTGGCATTCTTGAGTTTCGTTACAAATACGATATATTGAAAAGAATTCAGCGTCAGGTTAAAAAGACTTTTTCTGGCGATCCTCTGTTACCAAGCTGCTAAAGTACTTAATTCCTCGGCTTTTCCACCATGCGGATGGCCTTAAATTTCAGCCTTGTGATGATCCTTATGTATGTTCCTCGAACACATCAAGCCCTTTTGAGGTGGTTATATGGATTTTCTATTTGAGCGCAGTACCGAAGATGATCGTCACCAACTCCATCTATTCAAACGGGGGAGGAAGATGTTGCTGCAAGGCCATTATTCTGTTGTTTTCACTCGGGGAAGATCATCGAGTGTACTTCGAAGCCAACTACTAGTACAGCAGTTTATTATAAGGATCATCGTCGTCATGCGTATGGAAATGTATGCGGATAAAGACAGATTAATCAACTCCCAAAATAAGGTGATTAAAAGTATGAGAGATAATATTGCAGAGGATGCCTTATTGGATGAGATAAATGACATCGTTCACCTCTCCATTTCCTCCGATACCCTGAATGTGATCTTTAGATGGAGAGGTGAGCTTAATAGATGATAGATTTCATTTAATTCTTCAGTGAATTGTAGTAGACAGCAGGGTTCAAAAAAATCAATCTAATTCTTCACTTGATGCATTTGCTGGCAAAATATATGTATTATCATGTGACAAAAATCAATGTAAGTTTTAGTGCCTCTCCAGCCTCTGTACCTCCAGAATTTAATTATTGTAAGCTCACGTGGCGTTATCCCTTAATGCCATGCAATTGGCAAGAATAGGAAAATTTGTCTTATGCGTAAATAAATCTTCTTTTTGGAATGCCCATTTTTTTTACTATATATATATATATGTGTGTGTGTGTGTGTGTGTATGTAGGTATGTCTGTATGTATGTATGCATGTATGTATATGTATATGATTTACCTGCGACTCATTTGATAACTGATGCTCAAATTCAATTCTTACGGCTATTCCAGCCAAAATATTATTCGAAACATGCAGCATTCCTGTTTAATAAAATTTTAATCAAGTACTCGTATGTAGAATGAAATAAAATGAACAATCACTGAAATAAAATTTGCTTAGCATTACAAATTCTCAAATGTTAACAGAAATATCTGAAACAATAATAATGTGGCATTTATTTATTGATCGGTGGATGATAAAATCAATGAAATAAAATTAAAATGCAATTTTTGTTTTGTGTTGGATTTATGGTATATTATGTGTAACAGCTGCCCCTGTAGAAACTACGGGACGTTCATCAAGATGCGGGGATTTGAGTTCGACTTTCCTTAAGTCTCTCTATGGCCTTACCGATCCTTCAAGAACTTTTCAATGCTCTCTTTTATGGCATGATTTTTGTAAGAGTAAAGTTACACATTCAAAAAATTATCATGACTTATTTGGCATTCACAAATTAATTGATGAGAAAATATAATTTTAATTGATTTAGATCTTGTAAAGAATCAACAATTTACTCAATAATGACACATCTTTAGTATGAACTCTGGGATAAAATATTTGAAATATCTATCATTTCTCTTTTTATAGTGAAGTAGTTTTAATTTTCATGCAAATTAAGGCATAAATGGATCAATCATCCACTTACTTTTTTTTATTTGAGTTATTCATCTGTGTCTCATAATTTAATTATTCAACTTGAATAATTCGAATAATTTGTAGATTTGACTTATGCAATTCTAATTTATAAATAAACGAGAAACATGATTAATTCAAATCGAACAAAAAAAAAAAAAATGTAAACTCCCTTCAGTGTGAACATTAATATTTTGAATTATCAAGTTATATCCAACGAAAGAGAGTTACAATTCGGTTAGGAATGCCCGTCGTGTATTTTGACTAACTGCCATGATCTGCATACAGGTGCATAGCAACCCACCAAAAGGATCATGTAAAAGAATCCCACAAGCAGCGTCGCCGAGAAAGAATATGGACTTAGATTTGGGAGTTTTACCAATAGAAGGCTGACATTCTAGATCGAGAAGCCTATTTCTATCCTCACATGCCTCGACAGAAAGTGCCTCAAGTGCGTATGCTTCTGATTTGGAGGAGTTCACAATTCGCCGAGCGTTATAGTTTAATTTTCTATCCCTCAGTGGGGTCAAACCAATATTGTTTATAATGTAATGCAGCCTATGAGGGCTTACATAATCTCTCTCTCTCTCTCTCTCTCTCTCTCTCTCTCTCTCTCTCGCTATGTAGCTTATAAGAGGAACAAGAACGTTATGTGATGCATATATGACAATAATCAGGACCGTTATACCATTTATTAATTGTAGTTAGCCGAAACTTTTCATGTGATGCACATGTAGTAAAAATTAAGATTAGTATATCAAGCACATATGGAAAGAATGATGATCAGTTTGTCCATGTAAAGAGGAAAATTCAATTTTTGGAATATTATATTTCATTATTTACCTTTTTTTTTTTAATTCTCTTATATAAATATGCATTTGGGCCATGTTGAATGAAGAAAAAGTATGTTTACTGTATTCCTCATCAAATAAATAAATAAATAAATAATAAAAATTTATAAGAATTGCATTTTTTTTTTGAAAAGGAAATAAAACCTTCATTCATCAACAGAAAACTGGAATAAAGATAAGACAGTTTCAGGGAATGAACCCGTCCATATGACAGACTCCTCACAAGATAGAGCTAATTTAGCTAGGGAGTGGGCAATAGTATTACAATGTCGTGGGATATACTGGACTTTTACATTTGAAAAAAACTCAGCTAGATCCTGAATTTCAGATATCACCCAAAAAACTTCAGTTCTATTGCTTTTCTTGTTGTTGAGCAAGTCCGAGACACCTTGAGAGTCAGTTTCCACCATAATTGAAGACATAGTAATAGTTCTTGCAACCTGCAGTCCCCATTCTACAGCCTCAGATTCGGCAAAGATTACCTCTCCATGGAACTTAGATGATCTCACTGCTGCAGCTATGAAACTTCCATTACAATCTCTTAAAACCATTCCCAAGCCTGCTACTTTTTTCTCTATATTTGTGGCTGCATCTACATTAATTTTAAACCATCCATGTGGAGGTGGTTTCCACTGCTGCTGCTTAATAATCACTTTGTGCTCCAGGTGTGATGAGCTGGGGACTTTGACTCGTTTATATGAGTCCAAAACTGCCTCAGCTTTTGCCATGGAAACCATGGAATCCCTTTATCCAATATGACTCAATTCAATTAAGCACACATGGCCGGGACTCGAACAACGCCTTTATTACTATTCAATGTAAGTCAAAATTTAGCCCCATTTCAATCAATAAGTACAGCTACTATGTCTTTTCTTTTTTTTTTTTTTTTTTTTGGGAGAATACAGCCACCACGTCTTGAGTTGCCATTCTTGACATCTTTTAACGGGGCACCCTTTGAAACAGAACACAACAAATAGCCCTCGACTAGTCTTGAAATTATCTATGGGGCCAAAGCTCAAATCCTATAAATAAAACACATCCCCCAGCTACAAAAGCACAAATAAACTTTCCGAATATTACAATCAGAAGCACACATAAATGGCTCTCTTATACAAATTTCTTCTCCTGTGTTTTCTTCTTATCTTCGTTTCTCCGGCCATTGCCCAATCATCTTTCCGCCCCAAAGCCCTCGTTCTTCCGGTGCAAAAAAACGCAGCTGTGTTTCAATATGTGACCCAGATCAAGCAAAGAACCCCTCTTGTGCCTGTCAAATTGGCTGTTCACCTCGGAGGCAACTTGCTCTGGGCTGATTGTGAGAAAGGGTACGTGTCATCTACCAATAAAACAGCCCGTTGCGGCTCAGCTCAGTGCAATCTTATTGGGCCAGTAGCTTGCGGAGGCGGCATATGTAGCGAGTTTCCAAGTAACCCCATCTCGAACACTGGCACAGCCGGTGAAATACGCATAGATGTTGTGTCAGTCCAATCTACCAACGGGCGTAATCCTGGAAGAGGTGTTACGGTGCCTAATTTCATCTTCCTTTGTGGTTCAGAATTTGTCTTGCAAGGCCTTGCCCCTGGTGTTACGGGTGTTGCTGCTCTTGGAAGGACCAAAACCGCATTGCCTTTACAGCTTGCTGCTGCTTTCAGCTTGAATAGAAAATTCGCTATTTGCTTGAGCCCTTCAGCTCGTTCAAATGGTGTCATCATTATCGGAGACGGGCCTTACGTACTTCTCCCCAATGTTGATGTATCAAAATCTCTTACTTACACACCACTTTTAACTAACCCAGTAAACACCGAAGGAGGTTTCTTAGGCACGCCTTCAAATGAATACTTCATTGGTGTAAAATCCATTAAAGTGGGCGGAAAAGCTATCCCATTAAACACAACTTTGCTATCCATCGACAGTGAAGGCATCGGAGGAACAAAGTTCAGCACCGCTGTTCCTTACACCGTCCTGGAAACTTCAATCTACAAGGCTCTTCTTCAAGCTTTCGTAAATGCCATGCCTACGAAGGTCACCAGGGTGTCGCCAGTTGAGCCATTTGGGGCATGCTTTAACTCCAGGGACATTGGTAGCTCCCGTCTTGGACCATCTGTGCCTCAAATCGATCTAGTTTTGCAGCATAGCAACGTGCTCTGGAGCATCATCGGAGCAAATTCAATCGTCCAGGTCAGCAACGATGTGTCTTGCCTGGGGTTTGTGGATGGAGGGGTGACCCCAAAGACTTCAATTGTTCTTGGAGGGCATCAATTGGATAACAATCTTGTTCAGTTTGATATAGCGACTTCAAGACTTGGGTTCAGCAATTCGTTACTCCTCCAGCGAACAATGTGCTCCAACTTCAACTTCACATCCACTTAGTTATGCATATAAGAGGTGTCGATGTTAATGAACCAATAAATGGGACTTGGGCGGCATGGAGATGGACCCATAGTTGTTATGATTTCACCAACGTACCTTCCAAAAACTCCGTGGCATTATATTATAAAATTTTTTGCTTTGTTGTTTAATAAGCACTCGGGGTGACTTAATTATTTTTAGTAAACGCTGCTGCGAAGAAATTATAAAATACATACCTACCACCATAGACCACTCGCATTCACTGAAAAAACAAAAATATATGGTTGAAAAAAACCAAATTTAAGGTTTAAAAAATTAAAAAATTTTCTTAAACGAAATAACACACACAGAGAAAGATTAAGGATTAAATTAGGATCCTAAAGATATAACTTTGAAGCTTGTTAATTAAGGCAATTATGAGGCAAATTTATTGTCATTATGACATATAATTATGACAAGTATCCGTGAATATAGAAGAAATCTCGAAACTGTAGTGGTTGATTCTGTTTCTTTTCAACTCATTTTCTATAAAATATTTGACCGTTGAAATTTAGAGCACACTGAATAAATTAAAAAAGAGAAAAAGAGAGAGAGTGAATGCTACATATAATTTTATATGCTTCCGAATTTTGTGTATAAAGATTGATATTAAAAATCTCAATATTCTAATTCTAAATTACGTCTTAATTAATGTAATATTAGTTTATCGAAAGATATAATAATGAAATAATGAATAATATTTTTATATGTTATGAAATCTTCCATTTAATACTTAAATTAAAATGAGAGGGTTAAATCAAATAGGACAAGAAATAGAACAATTCACTTCCTTTGAAAAAAAACATGATAACAAATAATAACATTACGGACGGAATATTTCCGAGGGCTTCATTTATCCTTACAAAGGAGAGCCACCGGATAAACATTAAGAAAAACTATTAATTTTTTCAAGAGCAATTTGTCCTCGGTGACAATGAGTAGACTGGTGGAAAAGTAAATGAATAATGCTGAAAGTACTTTTTTCACATTTTTGTGCTAAAATTTAAAGCAAGATAAAGGCACCGACTATTACCCGAACATAATTCTAGTTGCCAATTAAATTATTATAAATCGGTGCTTTTAACAATGTGTTGCTTTTTGCTAGCTTAAAATATAGGCAAGAACAGATAAATTTCCAGCAAATAAAAATAAAAATAAAAATGTAATTAAAAAAGGGGCACATTAAAAGTACTTTAATTTACATCTTCATTGTTTTTTTCTTTTCAAATGCGTGAAGGTAATTATCTTACTTCTCCAATGTTCGATCTCTTAATTTTGCAATTGATTTTTTTGTTTTTCAAATTAATTTTGGGTTAGGTTCAAGCTTGTTTTGGATTAGATTCTAGTTTCCGTCACCTGATGAAGTTTAAGGATCTCTTCACCTTACTCAGCCGTTATTAATTATTAATTAAGAAAAAGAAAATCGATGCTCTCAGCATTATAAAAAATTAAAAAGCTCACTTGCTTAGTGGTTAGCAACTTGGCATGTGCGATTTTGATTATTTTGTGCATAAGCTATTATGCCTCCGTATTTGTACGCGGAAGGGGAAATTCCAAGAAATGGCTGATATATAATTGCATGTGTACTGGGGCGGGCTTAACTCTAATTTAAAGATATCGCATTTCAAGAATCGAACGTTCCTCAGATATATGTGTGTGTTAACTAATCTCTCGATGAAAAATAATTTCCTATCAATTCATCACGTGACATATCTTTGTCGTCTAGAAAAATTTTATGAAACTCATTTGCGAGCTCTAAACGAATTTACTAATGATATTATTTGAGAAGTTATGGCTAAACTCAACTCGAAAATAATCTTTCAAATATGCGTTAAGCCCATGACTTATGCATATATATTTTAGTGCCATTTATGTGTGTGTGTGTGTGTGTTTTAGTGCCACTTTCTTTCTAATACTAATTATATTAGAGGATTCCTGCTAACTTTTTCAAATGAAATGAATGGATAAAATTGATGTACACTCTTATGGTCATCTAAGAGATCAACGTTCAAAGTAACATCTCTTTGATTTTATAACGGTTATTGGAAAAGCAGAGCGGCCTTGGCGACAGGCAAGTCATTCAAAACACGTTCGTGCTAATAGACTACTTCCGTGCGAACATCCTATTACTTATTTAAAAATAAATAAATTATGGCAATCTTTAATTTATATTTATTGTAACTTATAACCAACAAAAATAATTTAAAAATGAGTAACAAACAAGTGAGTTAGGCAGAGCCAATATCTTATTTTTAATGGTCCTAAGCTAGATTAAGTAAAACTTAAAGAGATCCATAAAATTATAGATACCAAATTTGCTAAAAAATGCCCATCTTAGTGAACATGCAGTTTGGAATTTCATGGCACCTAACACACAGTGGACATAGAGCTTGAATAAATCTTCTGACACATGAGCTAGTTTTAAGTGCGAAAATGAGAACATTACAAATTCAGAAAGTCCACTTGCCAATCTCTGGGTAAGTATGTCAAACAAATTCCGAAAATTAGAAACTCTTTCATTATTTTATGTAAAATTCTTATCCACGCATGCTCTTAAACATGGAAAGATTTGTCCTCTTTGCCCGTTGTCACAGGACAAAAAATATTGTCCAATTCGCTCACTTTCACACATAATTTGCCTAATTATTTGGAAAGCAGGTCGTTTTAAAAATTCCTAATTTGGGCAACTTTTCAACTTGGATTTCTTAATAAGAACCGACTGTCATCATTGTTGAAAAAATAAATAAAATGACTGAATATTGATTGATTGAGGTAAAAATTATGAAAAATATTTAATAATAGAGTTACTGATGTAACATAACAAAATAATAAAAATAAATTATCTAGGGTAAAAGGTATTTAGTTTAGCCAAATTGAATTCTATCGCATCTGTTTATATAAAATTATTTTATACAACAATCTGTAACTTTATCATTAATTTTTAGAGATAAAATCTTCATATGTAGAGATTAAAATTACTTCTTATATTAGTGGTAAAAGTGAGATTGCATATTTGAATAATAATTTGAATGTACGGATTTCATGTTTTTTTGAGATTAGAAAATTTACAATTAGAGAATGGTTCTTTTAGTTATCGATTCTGCTAAAAAGTATATTCTTATGATCTCTATTTTCAGGTATTGTTGTTTTTATGGATCTTATTAATATTACTTTTGACCCCCTTACTCGTTATGTTGTCGTTTCCTTTTTAAGAGATAAATCTCACTATATCCTCGTTAACTATATATACCTTATTCAGTTTTATCTAATATCTCTACTAATCATTCTGTTTTTGCTTATACCAACGTGGTTTATATTATTTCTTTTCCTAGGGGCGATTTTTTAGTAGTTCTTAAAAAGAAAAAGCTAATATTAATTTCTTTAGTCCAACTAGTTTGAAAGTTCATCACTAATCTTGTTTGGCATGGTTGGTTCAAAGAAATATAAGGAGAGGAGAGAAGAGGAAAGGAGGAGAGGGAAAATAAATAAATAAAAGAAGAAAAATGAATTCCTTGTCCATCCAAATAATGAAAATGAAATTAACCTTCTTTTTCACTCATTTTCTCTCCCCTTTTTCCTTGCAATTCCTTTCCTCTCCTACCATTTGTTCCAACCAAACATGGGAATGTCCAAATTAAAAGACGCCGATGTTAACATTTCCAAAATGCACTGATAGATATTATTATGTGATACGGATAATTAAATCGACATGTGCCTCAAAGGAATAATTTTCATAAATTTGACAAGTGAATTCAACTATAAATAGGGAGGCATGCAAGCACACAGTTATATCTCCTGCTAATTGATTAACGAATAATGGCTCTCTCTTACAATTTCCTCTACTTTTGCTTGTCTCTTGTCTTTTTCATCTCTCACTTCGAAGCCAAAACATCTTTTAAACCAAAAGCATTAGTCGTTCCGGTTACCAAAGATTCATCAACGCTCCAATACTTCACACAAATACAACAAAGAACCCCTCTTGCTCCAGTAAAATTGACCCTAGATCTTGGTGGCGGGTTTCTTTGGGTTAACTGTGAGCAAGGCTTTGTCTCATCTTCATACAAACCTGCCAGTTGTGGATTGGCGCAGTGCAAGCTTGCTAGGTCTGAATCTTGTGTCGAGTCGTGCCTTCCCAAAGGGCCAGGTTGCAACAATAACACGTGTATTTCCCAGGCAACACGGTATCGCACGTTAGCACATTCGGTTAGCTTGCCAGGGATGTTGTGTCTATACAATCAATTTAATTATCAGCTGATAGCAGTAAGCCGGATCAGGTTGTTCCAGTTCCTAACATTATATTTGCTTGTGGAGCAACCTTTCTTCTAGACGGTCTTGCTAGTGGTGTCCAGGCCATGGTTGGCCTTGAAAGAAATAAAGTTTCACTTCCTTCTCAACTCTCTGCTGTTGCTTTTAAACTTGACAGAAAATTTTCCATTTGCTTGAGTTCAAACGGTGCCGTCTTCTTCGGTGATGTTTCTTTTCCTGGTGTTGACCCCAAGTCTCTCATTTACACCCCGCTGCTACGAAACTCTGTGAGTTCTGCCGGTGCTTCTTTCGAAGGCGAATCTTCAGCTGAATATTTCATTGAAGTAAAGTCTATTCTCATAAGCGGCAATGTTGTCCCACTAAACAAATCGTTGCTGTTCATTAACAAAGAAGGTTTGGTTGGAACGAAGATCAGCACCGTTGTTCCTTACACAGTCTTGGAAACATCAATTTATAAAGCTTTTATTAAAACCTTCATCAAGTCGTATTCTAACGTCTCCAGAGTTAAACCAATTGCACCGTTTGGGACATGCTTTAACTCTAGCTTCATTGGCAGCACGCATGTTGGCGCAGCTGCGCCCGACATTCATCTATATCTGCCAGGTACTAACCGCGTGAGGAAAATTTTTGGAGCAAATTCGATGGTGCGAGTTGGGAAACATGCAATGTGCCTCGCATTTGTGGATGACGGCGGAAACCCTACGACTTCGATTGTGATCGGAGCATACCAATTGGAAGACAATCTTCTTCAGTTTGATCTTGCCAAATCTAGGCTAGGTTTCAGTTCATCTCTCCTGGCCCGTCAAACAACTTGTTCCAAACTTACTTCTAATGTTTTTAAATTTTAATTAATTTACCCCTCATTGTTTCATCTTCTTGCTTCCTTTGTGTATGATTTTTCTTAATCAATTAAGATGAATAAATCAATGGTCATCTTCGCTTTTACTCTTTTGCTTGGTTCCACTTCGGTTTTACAATAAGCCACAGTTGGGGCTGAACAACTAAGAAAACCGAAATCGGTGCTATTAGCATTATATATGTAAAGCTGATTTTTTTTTTTTTTTGTTTGAATAACGAGGTGGTCCTGAGTGGGGCCTAACTGTAAAAAACACCTTTAAGCTCGTACCCACAACTCAGACTAATATCCGCTTGCACGATCGGCCTGTAAGGGATAAAGTGCTAGCCAAAGTGGTGACTTCATACAAGAGCGGAGTTTGAACCCCTAACCTCTCTTAAGAAGTGAGAGTATCGAACCACTCACAATAACCAACTTTGGTTAGCTGATTATTTTAAGCTTAAGCTATAATGACTTATCCTTTCAAAATCAAATGTTTAAAAAGTCTACTTGCAATCTCTCTGATAATTATGCGAAAATGAGAAAGTCCTTATCAAATGCCTAATCATGTGCTTGTTGAGGATAAATTGAGAGCCAATGCGATACAAATATATATCATTATTAACAATACTCTCATTAGTGAAACTATATTTACTAAGTTTAGATATTTATTTAGAATACTTAATAGTGTATCACTAAGCATAACATTACTCATGGATTCGGATCCTCTCCTAGTCTTTTTCTTTCCCAGCCCTCCTAACTTTCAAAGATCCGCTGACATGTGTTATTAATGAAATTGAATGGCTAGGATTTTGTTTTAATTAATTTTAATTTAAAGACATCCAAACTCATGTGATTGTTGTCAAATTCTTTCCCGCAATTTTTTTCCTCTCATATCTTTCTATAATGTTGCCCATCTCCCGCAAATTGTAAAAAAGAAAAAAAAAGGCCCATTGGAGAAAAGAAATCAATAATAAGGTTTGCATCTTAACTTTAATTTTTTCTTTTTTCTTGATGTTTGGCTTGTTTATGGATTCGAATTTCTACAGTTAATTAAAACAATTGTCTTCTTTATTATCTTTTGTATTGTTACAGGCTTATTATTATGGCTTTAGAATGCTTGACTGATTTAGATGGAAGGCTTATGCTTGAAATGAAATTTGAATATGAACAATTAGCATATGATTTCTATAATAAGTATGCACTGAAAATAGGGTTTAGTATTAGAAAAGAGGCGTTTTCTAAGAATAAGAAAACGGGTGAAATGACCTCGAGGATATTTGTTTGTTCTAAGGAGGGATTTCGTAAGAATGATAAGAGGCAGTTACTTGCAAAAAAACCTAGGGCGGAAACAAAGACGGGTTGTAATGCTCAATTCTGTATTAAGTTGAACAAGAAAAAACACAATTATTATGTTTATCATTTTGTAGAAATTCATAATCATCCTCTTGTAAGAGAAGGATGTGCCCATATGTTACCGTCTCAACGAAGAATATCAGTATCTCAAGCAATTGAAATAGACTTGGCTGAAGCATTTAGAATCTCGCTCAAGTCTTCATTTGAATTAATGGGTAAACAAGTAGGCGGAAGAGATTCTCTTGGGTACACGAAACAAGATCAAAAGAATTATATGAGATCGACAAGACAAAAAAAAAAATGGCATATGGAGAAGTGGGATGTGTGTTGAAGTATTTCTCTGACCAAAGACTAAAAAATCCATCATTTTTTCTTCTGTATAGCTGGACAACGAGGAAAAAATTACGAATATGTTTTGGCAGATGCTAGAATGATAATTGATTATGGTCAATTTGAGGATGTTGTTAGTTTTGATACAACTTATAAGGTTAATAAAGCAAATCAACCAATTGCTGTGTTTGTGGCATTTAACCATCATCGGGAAACTGTGGTGTTTGGGACAGCTTTAATGTATGATGAGACAATTGATTCATTTGTGTGGTTGTTTGAAACATTTTTACAGGCGATGTCTGGAAAAGCTCTAAAAACTATTTTTACAGATCAAGATGCTGCAATGGCCAAGGTTATTTTACAGGTAATGCCTAGCACATACCATAGGCTTTGTACTTGACATATGATGCAGAATGCCTTAAAGCATGTAAACTCTATTTTCAAAGGTCCTAGTGGGGTAAAGAATGTTTTATCAATGTTTATGGATTTTATTGAAAAAGAAAATGAATTTCTAATTGCTTGGAATAATATACTTGATGTATATGATGTGCACGACAATAATTGGCTTAAAAGCATATTTGAGTTGAGAGAGAAATGGGCTTATACATATGTTAGACGAGCATGGTCCGCTAAAATGAAAAGCACCCAACTTAGTGAAAGCTTTAATGCTAGTTTGAAAGACTATTTGAAATCAGACATTAATGTGGATCAATTTTTTGTGCATTTTGAAAGAATAGCCAATGATAAACGGTACAAGGAATTGGAAGCATAATATAATATGTGTTACCGGAAGGTCAATCCAAAGGTATCTGCTAAAATCAGACATTAAAAGCATAATATAAATATTTACACGAAGATAATATTTGAAGATTTCCAAGATCAGTTTGTAGAGGTTATTGATTTATCTATGAAAAAAATGTGTGCAAGATTGTGAGAATTTTCTTTATATTGTTATTATAGATGATAACTCTAAGGAGTGATATGTGAAAAAAGAAGGTAACGACACATTATCTTGTAGTTGTAGTTTGTTTAAGATGGAAGAAATAATATGTAGTCATATAATCAAGGTTCTCAAAGATACCTTGAATACGAAAGAAATTCCTGACCAGTATATCTTGAAGAGGTGGACAAAGCCTGCAAAGGGCAGAACGCGTGCAGGACATGCATGGCTATAAAATCCAAGCTGATCCTAAGTTGCAA
Source organism: Citropsis articulata (assembly GCA_030449925.1). Taxonomy (NCBI): domain Eukaryota; kingdom Viridiplantae; phylum Streptophyta; class Magnoliopsida; order Sapindales; family Rutaceae; genus Citropsis; species Citropsis articulata. The sequence continues at coordinate 3,004,810 of JASUUH010000095.1, read as the reverse complement.
CAAACATGTCGATACAGATTTTTATGTTATGCCTTCACCAAAATAGCAAGTAGAGCTTCAGAGAGTGAAAGAGCTTATAATCTAGTGAATGAACATGCAAGTAAGTTGTTAAAATTAGTTGAAGATATTTTATGTTCAGAAATGGATGGTAATATGAATGAGAAAGGTCATGGATTGCCTTTTGAAGATCATTGAAGCAGTACTGATAAAGAATGTGTACAAGATGCTGAGATTGTTAAAGCCGCTTGGAGAAGGCCTTGGCTAGGAAAAAAAGGTCAAACAATCGTCCATCGAACTCTCAAACTTCTCTGGTAATATTGTTAATAAAATTAGTTTATATTTCTAGCTTATTAAAGTTGTTGGTATTAATAAATGTTTAATTCAGCTTGTATATCACATGCAGGCACCCACACATTTGTTTTATATGATAAGCAATACTCCTTGTACATAAGTTGATTATCATCCTTATTCGGTAAGTAAATTTAATCTAATTTATTCTTTGTGAAAAGAAGTAATATCTATTAAATAATTTAGTATGATGAATTGTTAAATTATGTTACAATGACTTTTTGCAGTTGGAATTTCAAAGTTGGAATTTGTCTAATTCAATGTCCAATACATCGCCATGGATGCATCATGAAGAATTTCAACGAACAAGTTTTCAAGAATTGCTTCAATAAAATAGCACAAGTTTTCACTCTCAATTGCAATTCAATTAACTAAATTAGTATTAGTATTATAATGTTGTAGTTACAATTTTGCTTATGTTTAGCTATTTTTCTGGGTTTATATTTGCAGCTGTTGTTTGCTGTTTTTTTACTGTTTCTCATTTTTATGTTGTTTGTTGTTTTTTTCTGCTGGTTTCTGTTATTTTGCTGGTTGCTATTTTTCTGTTGTTTGCTGTTATTGTGTTGGTTGCTGACTGTTTCTTTTGCTGTTTGCTGTTTTTCTACAGGTTATTATTTTTCTGCTGTTTGCTATTTTTTTGTAATTTTCTGTTTTCTGGCTTCTATAGTTGCTGCGGTTGCTGTTTGCTGCTTTTTAGAGCTCTATAGTTGATGTTTTGAATTCTTTAGTTGCTGTATTTTAACTACTCTGTTTTAAAAAATATGATACCTCAAATAACAACTTTGTAATTTAACAAAATCAAAAGTTAAACTAAATAAAAGAAGGCATAACAACATATAGCAATTGAAAAAGCAAACATTTTCATTTCAAGGGACATCCAAAGCCTCTCTAGAATAATTACAATGATAACTACATCACAACACTTGGAACCAATTCTATCAAAATTTACAATGAGAAAATTAGCATTATATATCATACTACTACAAATGAGTAATAATCCCCATTAACTTCTTCAAATGCATTTTCCATACACTAACTAAAAAATTTGAAAATTGTGCATTTCCCCTCCAGCAAATCTTCTCAACATCAACAACCAATTTCGTTCAGCCATTTCGTCAAACACTGGGAGGGTAATCTCCAACATCCTGACTTCTCAGATTTTCTCACACTTTTTTGATCCCTTTTTTCATCGAACAATTACAATGATAACGTACATCACAACACTTGGAACCAATCATATCAAAATTTACAATGAGAAAATTAGCATTATATATCATACTACTATAAGTGACCAATAATCCTCATTAACTTCTCCAAATGCATTTTCCATATACTAATTAAAAAATTTGAAAATTGTGCATTTCACCTCCAACAAATCTTTTCAACATCCACAACTAATTTCGTTCAACCATTTCGTCAAACACTTAGAGGGCAATCTCCAACATCCTAACTTCTCAGCTTCTCTCACATTTTTCTGATCCATTTTTCCATCGAACACATTAATCCTTTTCGATGTACATCTCACCCAAAATAAAATACTACGAAACAAAGTTATTAGCTCATATCTATTGCTACTCCTCGATCAAACAAAAGTTGTTTGATACTATATAGCCTGGACCCCATAATCATCATCATCGTCCCTCAGCCTCCCGCACCCCTGTTCCTAACCATCTTTATTTAGATTTTTTTTTATTTTCAATTTGCTGGAGATCAGCGTCAATACAGACAGAGAAGAGATGAAAAAGAATGAAATTAATTAGAATGATTTCGTTTATCCAGCATGCTTTTTTTTTTTAACAATGAGGGAATAAAATTACAGCCATCACGTAACCTTAGATGTCTCTTTAAATAAAAATTAATTAAAACAAAATCCCAGTCATTCAATTTCATTAATAACACATGTCAGCGGATCCTTGAAAGTTTAGGAGAACTAAGAGGGAAAGAGCATAGGAGAGGATCTCGATCTCTTTACTCATACTTATCATTACAGTGGATCAAAACGCTAATTTAAACCATAAAAAAATAATACTATAAAAGGAACATATATGTTTAATTAGCATATTTTCATGATTTTCTCCATATTTGCTTTCCATGATATTTTATTGTACATATTTATATCTTGTAGTGATTATGATTCTTGCAATATTCATGTAGCCTAATAATGAGTTTAATTATTTGGATTTAGAAGGATATCCAAGATCATTGCATAATTCTTAGGATGATCATGAGATTCAGTTACTCTTTGAATCATAATGTAACATATGTATTATGTTGAAATCTTCCTACACATAAGTAATTTAAAGTTTATCATGTGAATCACTGCTAATTTTAATTTTTTTCAGGTATCTTTTGGAATATTATTTTATTAACCAGATTTATAGATGAATATATTTAATTTGGAGTAGAGGCACATTGCAACTACTAAAAAAAATTAGTTTCAGTTTACATATCTTATAAAGAGATAAAATTGCGAATGCCCATTTAAATAACAACCAAAAAACAAAAAACAACAACAACAAATAAAGCATTTCAAAGGAGAATACTTTCACAATAAAGAAATCCTTTCATTAATAATGTAATGCACAGGTATATATATTTTGATACAATATGTTTTTTATAATTTATTAAATAAAAATTCTATAATGATGTGATTAAATTTACAGCATCAATGCCATGATAAATATAAATTTCGTAAATTATATATAAGACTAGTAAATAAAAGTAAAACAAATAAATTGATATAAAAGTGCTAAATTGGTGTTTTAAAACTGAAAACAAAACAAACATTTGTAAAAATAATGTAGAACTTTTTAATCAACATTAAAATTTAATTTGAAAATAATTAATTTACTCATCAATTGCAAACAATTAGAATAAGTTTTATTAAATTGGTTTAATCATAAATTCTATATTCACTCTAGGACATGTATAAACTTTTTTTTAAAAAATTTTCTATCATAATATATTTTTTTACTATGCAATTTAATTAAGCAAAATTATTTTTCTTGATGTGGACTAAGGCATCACAAAATAAAAATATATTCTTATAATACTAGACATGTATGAAATATCAATAAAATTGGATCTGATTTTTAGTTTTATACATATCTCATGTGCTTTCAAACTTTGTTTCTTACTTATACTAAAAGATCATTTGGGGTTACCGTCGAGAAGGTTTAGAAGGATGTAACATCACATATCATATATAAGCAATTTTGAAAAATATAAAAAAAGTTTTTCAAAATTTGATTTTGAGAATAAGTTTTATCTTTAATAAAATTTCACGTATATTATCACATCTATTATATAAACCTCAAATTATCATTATTCAATGTAGAAAAAAAAACAGTAAATATATAAGATAATCATTATTTTGACTTTTTATTTTACATCTAGAAATTTTTATTTTTTCAATAGCTCTTATAATATTTACTTATTTTACATTTCGTCTACAAAGTCTTCTATTTCATTTACATAATTTATATGTTATTTTACACTCAATGTTAATTTACAAGTTTTATGTTATATTAGTAAGTTTTTGTTTCATTTATCAATGATGTACCAATTTACACTTCTATGTTAATTTACTTATTTTCCCTTTTATTTATAAGTTTTATGTTAAATTTATAATTTTTTTATTTACCAACAATACATAAATTTACTACTCTTATGTTGATTTACCTATATTACCTTTCATTTATAAGTTTTATGTTTTATTTTCACAATTTATGTTTTATTTTACACTTAATATTGATTTAGGAGTTTTATGTTATATCTATAAATTTTTTGTTTTGTTTACTATTAATACACCAATTTACCATTCCTATGTTAGGTAGCGTTTATTTTTTTATTTGAAATCTAAACAGACTTGAATTAGTCTGAATTCTAAATAGAGTTGAATATGTGAATATAAATAGCATGTTTTTTTTTGTCTGAATCGTTAAAAATAAGTATTAAGTTGTTTATTTTTTAAACTTAAAAAAATTTGAAATCAGATATTTTTACATCTATGCCCTTACAAATTATCATATTAAATAATTAATAATATCTCAAATAATATAAATAAAATAATATATTTTTATAAGATAATCATACTCAATTGAGTACAACCCTTTAATATTCTAAATTAGTATATTATAATCAATTTTATCATTGTCTAAGATGTTTTATACGAAAAATATTCATTAAAAATTATAAAGAAAAATAATACTAATTTGAAGAGAGAAAAAAAAAGTTTACAACTATATTATCACAAGTTATAGAGATGGATAATAATGCTAATTATTAAACTTAATAAGTTATGGATGAAATTTAATTAATTAGATGGGGAGATTTTGGAGAATATTTTTTAATGATGTCATTCAGACTATTTAGATTAAATAAAAATCTAAAAAAATTAGCTTAATAACTTAATGACTTAATGACTGAAAATTTTGATTAAGTTGAAAAAATAAACAAACTT